>CAOKZL010004171.1:0-43888 GCA_948472985.1 Iguana delicatissima
TTGATTGCCTCCAGGACAGGGAGGGTCTGTCCATCTGCAAAGTTGACCAGGACTTGGATGTTGTCCTTCATGTCTTTCCCCAGAATGGAGAGCACAGAGTCAAACAAATATCTCTGGGCAGGGGCTAAGCAGGCTGAGGAGGCCTGGAGCACAATGCAGATGGCATCCAAGTGGTCAATGTCCTGCAAGGTAGACAAAAAGTGCCTGATCTCCTTTGTTAAGGAGATGCTATGCTCTATTCCTCCTGCATCTCCAAATTCTGGAGTGTCAATAATTGTGATGGAATAGGGAATCTGAAAACCCTGTTGATAATTCAGCATGTAGATCTTCACATGAGATGCCTGGCTTTCAGCTTGGCTCCCATTGGTCTCTTTATGAATGAGTTTAATGGAAATTATCTTCCCATTGGACACCCAGGATGTAGTTGATCATCCCATTGATGAGGGTGGTTCTCCCTGACCCTGTTTCTCCCATCACCATGATGACTTTATTGGGGACCCTCAGGTTCTCTTCTCCTAAGTGATAGGTCAGACAGGATGTCGTGGCATCTGATGTGACCTCCAATGGAAGAACATAAACTGAGGGTTGTCCTTCCACCACCAATGTGCTCTTTTCCAGGTATGTAAGAGCTAATCTGGCCTTCTCTTCTTCTTCTACAATTGTGGAAGCCTCCATCTCTTCACTGGGAGCACTCTGAGCCCCATCAGTACACACAGCTGACACTCGGAGTCTGTAGAGCGTCTGAGGCCTTAGTCCAACAATCTGATAGAATTCTGCTTTTCTCCCTGTCCTTCCTTCATTCCATTGATCTTTGTTCTCACTGTTTTTATGTCCAGACTCCTCTCTGTATTCCACTTTGTACTCCTTTATAACAACCCCTTCTCCAATGACACTGGGACTCCCCCAGGCAACAGAAATCGTGGAAGACCCTACAGTTACTTCTCTAAGATTCTCAGGAGGGCTGGTGGGAAGGGTCTTCACTGCTTTGCTCATGTCACTGGTCTCACTAAGGCCTGGCTTGCACCTAGGACCATATTGGAGTTGGTACTCCCTCCTTGAGCTTAGACCTTTTAGTAGGAATGTCTCCTGGCTGTCCTCTGTATTCACAACATTCCAGTTCTCTTCTCCTACAAGCCTGTACTCTACTTGATAGCTGGCGATATTTGCCCTCCCATATTCAGCAGGTTGAAAGGTCAGCTGCACACTGTCATGGCCAATGTCACCAACCAGAGGTGGGAGAGGCTTGGGGGGGAGCTCATAGTTATTACTGACCAGCTCCCCATCTTCATAGAGGTAAACGGAAGCTCCCGGGTTGTCCTCATCTGGGACACATGACACAACAAAGCAAATCTTTCTGCTGGACTTATTGATACGAGTGAAGTCCAACATGGACTTGGCAGCTTTCCGAGCTTTTGACGTATCTCTGTGTCCTCAAACCAAGCTTCCCACTTGTCTGGTGCAGACCTGCCCTCTGTGGCTTCAGCGGATTCCTGTAGAAATTGTTCCTGAAGCCAGTGTTTCAACCTGGGCAAATATGGTTCTTCATCATTTAAAGAAGTGAATGTAAATGAGATAACAAACTCATTCTGGGGGTCAAGCACTATTTCTTCCAGCTTATTCTGGGAGGAGACTATTTCTATCTCGCTTAGGATGGTAAGGTAAGATTTCACAAAATTAATCTCTTGTTCCTTGTTGTCCAGAAAGTCATGGAGCTTTTGGTTGTTGAAGGGTGATTGGTTTACAGACCTCAAGATGTCCACTAAGGCCCCTTCCTCTTTCCCTCCTCCCCGGATGGAAGGCAGGATGCCTGCCAGCTCTTTCTGGAAAGTCTGCCTGTGCTGCTTGCAGAGGTCCTGGAACTGCTGGATTTTCTTCTTGATTTCTGGGAAGGTGTCAGCAACGGGATTCTTTGCCAGGTCATTGCATCTCATATTAATTTCACTGAGTTCCTCCAGAACCTTTTGGGCACCAAAAATCAGTGCTAAGTTGATCTCTCGCACCATCTTGGCTGCTCTGGAATCCAGCTTAGTCAATGGGTACAGCCAGACTGTTGTTGGCACAGCCTTCTCTCTATCGTCTCCCATCATTTTGGGCAGAGTGGTGTATAATTGCATGGCATCCTGGAAACTCATCGGATTGCTCTCCAGAGCAAAATCTCCATGGAATTTGCAGCTGAAATTCTCAGCTTGGGATTTCTCCCTCTTCTCCCACATTATCTCTGCTCCCCCTGTGATGGATATTGCCTTCACTACCGTGACTTTGAGGTTTCCTTCTATCTCTTGCACAGATTCTGCAGAGGAGACTTCTCGGTCAAAGATGAAGAAAGCCTGGGCTCCATACAAGATGGCGGTGACAACATGGGTGGCAGTCCCATGATCAAAGACACTTGGATAAGTGACGTTTTGGATTCCCAGATGACTCATGGTCAGCTGTTCATACCTGGTGGTAGCTTTGTACTGCAGGGTGACCCTGGCCTGTTGCTTGGACTTCTTGGTGTCTTGGAGGTATTTGGCTGATCCGTCCAGTTCGATCAGGCCTCCCAGGAAACTGGCCTTGAGGGACGCTGAGACATTGAGGGCTGAGGCCTTGTCATCAATGGAGTCAGATACAATGACTTCAAATTCAGTCTTGGGCTGTGGTGTGATAGACAAGTCCTTCTTAAGAGACTCAAAGTCCCAAAGGGTGACCCCTGGAATGAAACACAAGAACATGTGCAAAGTTTTAGTGCATTCAGATAAAAGGGGAATATGGCCATTGGAAATGCACAGGGAAAAACAGAGTAATGAAAGGGCTACAACAGCATCACTATTGCCTTTGGTATGTGCCCACTTCTTTTTTGCCAGTAATCATCTCTAACCAAACAAGAGAAAGAGGGAGATATGGAAATCGGTGTACATGCAGTAAGTAGAATTGTTTTCCGGTACCACCCTCAACCCTCTGAAGAAGAGACCAAAATCTAACTCTTCTCCCATGTTCAATCCTCTACCAATAACTAAGAATGTCTCCTTGATATCTCCCATGCTAGAAGTGTTCTCTATGGGAATTCTTGATAATTGAACCGCAACACTGGAACTAGAGAGATTCACCCAAGCTTCAGCAGAAACATTTTCCAGAAAAGAGTTTCTATATCCCTTTCCCTGGGGGTTGTTTCTATTAACTCTTCTATCTGTTCTATCTATCTCTCTCTCTATCTATCCGTCTGTCATCCATCTATCTATCTTTGTCCTTTTCACCCAATATGTGACCCAAAGCAGCTTACAACATAAATAAAAATAAAATACAGCTAACATTGAGTACAAAAGTTTTAAAGAATTAAACAAACAATTCAATTATTACATTAATTTAAACCAGATTAAAATTCATTCACAGTAAAAGTTAACAGCCCATCACATTAAAATGTTTTGTCTCAACTAGTTAAAAGCTGAAGACCCACTTAAAAGTTTTTGATGAACATTCAAGAAGGAGAATTGGAGAGGAAAAAGGAAAGGAGAAAACCAGTTTCCAAGCTGTACAGAAAAAAAAAGATGTCATTAAAAGCTAAACATCCATCCTCCACTGAAAGACGGTGAGGTAGTCATCAACCCAACGTCATCCCACAACTTTACCCCATTTTCAGAGACTAGAGGTATGTAACTCCCGGCAGCCCCACCAACCTCATGGAACTCTAGAGGGCTGCGCCATTCATTTCTTTCCCATGAGCCAATCCAAAATTTGGGAGTGAGTCTTATTATTGAATTTTCCCCTTCAGAGATGACTAGCACCTTAAAGTCTCTGAGCTGGGGAAGCTACCAGTGATTCTGGTGTGCTTTTGGGAGGCTTGTTTACACAGACCCTCCCCATGGCTCCACTTTCTGAACAGGAAGTGGCCAGACAAGACCCTTCTGGGGCTTTAAAAAAGCAAAGGAGTTAAAAAAGTCAGGGACACCACCAGCACCAAAAAAAAGCAGGGCCATCAGAGCCTGGGAGGGGAAACTATTTGAGAGTGAAAAAAAATCCTGTTTATCCACCATGTTCAAAGTGACTTTTAAATGGCTTGCCCAGTTTATTGCCTCTCTTGGTGGCCCACAGCCAGAAGGACCGGCAGTGCACTGTTTCTGACTGCTTCTTGAGTGCAGTGGCTGCCCAGGGACAGTTGAGGAGAGAAGGCATGAGACGGGGGAAGAGAAAAGGGGGAAATTCAGCTGGAGGAGGGAACAGCAAGCGGAAGACCGTACAGCAGAGAAAGCTTGAGGGACAAGAAAGCAAAGAGAAGGGGCAACTTTCTGTTTGGATGACAAGAAGACTCACCCATCCCCTCCCTTTCCTACCTGGGATGAGGGAGTCATTTCGGCAGTCGTAGAGCATCCCCAGCTGGAAGGGGCGGCCCAGGGCCGGGATCTCAATGGTGTCCTCCGATCGGGACATAGCGCTCACTCTCCCTTCCTCTTCCACCCCCCTGAAAGAAACCAGAGATTAGACGGAGGGAGGGGAGATTTTCAGGCACTGGGCTGCAAGGCTGATTTTTCTGACAGGTATTGGGCTCATGAACTTGGCAACAAGCAGCCCTGCCCAGTTTCTTGTGAATCAGGGTGGCCAAATCTCTCCAGGAGGGCTTCCCGTTCAAGACAAGGCTGCTGAAAGTCTTGGGTGCCACGACGGAGAAGGAATGAGCAGCCTTGGCGCGCTGTGGGCTAAATCCCATTTTTTTAAAAAAAATTAAAAGCAGTAATATACACCTTTTGGGAGCCAGTGTGGTATAAGGGTCTGAGTGCTGGATTTTGACCCTGGAAACCAAGCTTGGATACCTCACTCAGCCATGGAAACCCACTGGGTGACCTTGGATGTATTACACACTCTCAGCCTCAGAAAACCCAGTGATAGATGTACCTTGGGGTTGCCATAAGTCAAAACAACAACTGCAAGGCACACAACAACAACAGTACATATTTTGCATGCAAAAATACAGTCTTTTTGTACACATCTCATTTGCACAGAGAACTGTACCACTCAGTTCTGAAGAGAGCGAGTGCTGAAGAATAGCCTCACTCTGCTCCTTTGGAAAGTATGAATTGTGAGTGAATTACTATCAAAATGCCAACCGGAGAAAATTCTTTCCCCTCCCTGCTTATGGCACCACAAGCTCTCCCATGAAAGGATTGGACTCTGGACGGGAAAGGCACATGGAGTCTTAGTTCCCGCACCTTCCTCCTCCCAGCTAGAGAGAGAGATGGCTTCCTCACACAAGGCAGTTAAATCGCAATTACAGGAGGATAATCATGTCTTTGCTTGGGACTTACCATTGATGTCTTTCTCTTTTGTGGTTCTCCCAGTGGGAAACCATTTGGAAAGCATTTTTTAACAAACACAAAAACCTCATTAATGACCTCCTTTGTAAAAGAAACACTTTCCAAATGCTCTCCCACTGGGGGTAATGTGATAAGTCCCAGCCAACGATGCCATCATCCTGCTCTAATTGCAATTCACTTGCCTCGTGTGATAAAGGCCAGAGGCAGACTCACATGACTTGTCCACTGTGGCGGATGAAGGCCACCTTTAGGGGCTTCTCTAACTGAGCTTAGCGTGTGTGAGAGAGAGAGTTTTCTCCTACACTGTATGTACTTTTAAGATGCCTATAGACTTATGGTGGCCCCATGAATTTCATAGCATTTTCTTAGGCAAGGGCTCCCCAGAGGTGGTTTTGCTAGTTCCTTCCTCTGAAACATAGCAGCCTACAGCACCTGGTACTTGTTGGTGGTCTCCCATCCAAGTACTAACCAGAGCTGACCCAGCTTAGCTTCCAAGATCAGTGAGCTAGAAGAGAAACCAAGTACCATCCAGTTCAGCCCCTTTCTGCCATGCAAGAAGACACAATCAGAGCACTCCCTTTGACAGATGTCCACCTGGCCGCTGGTTAAACATCTCCAAAGAAGGAGAGGAATCCACCACACTCCAATGAGGCAGCAGCAGATTCCACTGTCAAACTGCTATCACCGTTAGGAGGTTCTTCCTGAGGTTTAGGTGGAATCTCTTTTCCTATAGTTAGGAGCCATTGCTCCATTAATCTCTGGAGCAGCAGAAAGGAAGCTTGCTTCATCCTCCATATTACAGCCCTTCAACTGTCAAAAGATCTATCCCATCTTAACCTTAGTGATCCTGTTCCCTCTGAACCTTCTCTCCCCCATGCTGAACATACTCAGCCCTCTAAGCCGCTTCTCACAGGCCTTCATGGTTTCAGGACCTTTTACCATTTTGGGCGCCCTCCTCTGGGCACGTTCCGGCTTGTCCATATCCTTCCTGAACTGTGGTGCCCAGAACTGGCCACCGTATTCTTCCAGGTGAGGTCAGATCCAAGCAGAATAGAAGGGTACTGTCGCTTCTCTTGATGTAGCTGCTATACTTCTATCGATGCAGTTCAGAATCACATTGGCTTTTTTAACTTCCACCACAGTGTTGATGCACGTTCAGCCTGCAGTCTGCTGAGACTCCTGGATCCCTTTCTCACGTATTGTGGTTAAGCCAAGTGCCACCATCTTATATCTCTGCATTTCATTTTTCCCATCCAAGTGCAGTACCTTAGTTTGTCCCTGCCGAAATTCATTTGGTCAGTTTTGGCCCAGCTATCTAATGTGCTAACGTAACATCACTTACCATTGCCCCAAATAGCAGCCACAAGGGGGTGCTATAGCCCCCTTATAGGGGCAAACTCATTTGCAGATGACACCAAATTGAGAGGGGTTGCTAATACCCCAGAAGGCAGGATCAACATTCAGAATGACTTTGACAGATGGGAGAGCTGGCCCAAAGCTAACAAAATGAATTTCAACAGAGAAAGACGTAAGGTCCTGCACTTAGGCAGAAAAAATGGAATACACAAATATAGGATGGGGGACACATGGCTGGACATCAGTACAAGTGAAAGGGATCTAGGAGTCTTGGTGGACCATGGGCTGAACATGAGTCAGCAGTGTGATGCGGCAGCCAAGAAAGCCAACGTGATTCTTGGTTGCATCAATAGGAGCATGGTGTCTAGATCAAGAGAGGTAGTGGTGTCACTCTATTCTGCTTTGGTTAGGCCTCATCTGGAATCCTGTGTCCAATTCAAGAAGGATATTGACAAGCTGGAGCACGTCCAGAGGAGGGCGACCAAAATGGTAGAGGATCTGGAAGCCATGAAGCCCTATGAGGAGCAGCTGAGGGAGCTGGGGATGTTTAGTCTGCAGAAGAGACAGTTAAGAGGGGGCACAATAGCCATGTTTAAATATTTGAAGGGATATATTGAGGAGGGAATGGGCTTGCTTTCCGCTGCTCCAAAGAGCAAGGCAAGGAGCAGTGGATTCAAGCTGCAGGAAAGGAGATTCCACCTGAACCTCAGGAAGAACTTCCTGACGGTCAGTGCTGTCCGGCAGTGGAATCTATTGCTGCCTCCATGGTGTGTGGTGGAGTCTCCTCCTGCTTTGGAGGTTTTTCAGCAGAGGTTGGATGGCCATCTCCCAAAGGGAGGGCTTTGGTATGGGTTCCTGCATGGCAGAAAGTGGTTGGACTGGATGGCTCCTGGGGTCTCTTCCAATTCTATGATGCTATAATTAACAGCATTTCCCTACACAGAGAGAGAAAAAATTCTATGTATTTCCATATGCACTATTCAAAAAAAATAAAACCAAAAAAACACCACAAGTTTTCTTGCATGTATTTCGCATTTCTACACAATTCTGGATGTACACACTCTTTAACTAAAGCATGTGTCTTTATGTGCATTTGAGGAATGGACAGAATTATTTTAAAATATATTCTAAACATTTTGTGTGGTGTTGATTTCTCCTCTTTTACTCATGTGTGGGTTGCTCAGCACAAATGGTATCAAAGCCTTTTTTCTGGTCCAGAAGGTGGAGGTCGGGTCAATGTTTTTAAAGAAATTAGCTGAGCCTATTTCCCAGGCATTTCAGAGCCCCTTCTGTTCCATCATCCTCTGCAACAGAGGAATCCTGGGGAAAATGGTCCTGCTTGGGAAGCTCCCTTGGACCACGTCAGGCCACCGGTCCACCCCGACATGCCTGGCAGGATCTTGCCCTGGGCATTTTCAGGTCCTCCAAGAGCAAAGGAACCTTTTCCAGCAGCAAGAAAATTAGTCCATGGGAGCAATGGAAGCACACTGCCGTTTTACCCTGTTGCAATACTCCAAAAGGAATGGAAGATGTTAGCCATGCAAGAGGAGTTACAGAAGTTACCATTTCTAACTATGCTCTTCCACCGCCACCCTACTTTTGAGGCACTCACCTGACTGCAGACCGCAACTGATTCAAGGGACTCTGAGCTGGGAGGCGAGAATGAGTCTAGCAAGGCTGTGTCTTTTTGCCCAAAGTCCACCCACAAACTCGCAGCTTGATTATTTTCTGATCTTTACTCCCAATCATGTTATGACTTTATAGTGTAACATGGCCAATCATGATGATGGCTCATGTTGCAGAAGCACATGCACTTGATTTGTAGAATTTACTGAAAATGAAAAGTCACTTGGATCGGGGGACGTGACACTGAATTGCAGGGGGGCAGGATTGTGGACAATATTAGGAGCTGAGCCTCCTATATGGAAGAAGTCAAAAGCTGCCACAATCCATGACATGGAGCAGGGGGTGAAAGAACATCAGAACAAGGAGTTTGCAAAAAAGAGGACATGGAGGAGGAGGAGGAGGATGACGAGGAGGTGGTGCTGGGAGATCACTGAAAATATTGGGCATGATTTTTCAAAACCATATGAGGACGGTGAAGTAGGAGACCATTTCCTCCCTTTTGCATTACTCACGCTTCTCAATTACCGAAAACATTTTGTTCCCTTTTTAAAAAGGCACCTCCTTGGAAAAATTGAAGCTTATACATAGGTTGATACATTCTTCTAGTACCGCAACAGCAAAAGCAAAAATTACAACCACCTATTTGAGCACTGTCTGTTAAGGATTCCATGCAATAAAATATGAGCTATTTCAGCATGAAATTCCAACATTGGTACAAAAAAAGTTTCCAAAAATTCTTCAAAAGTATCCCCATGTAACCAACAAGCCTCCTGTACTCAGGAGTAGAGAAATAAAGAATTTGTTGCTGTTAACTGCTGTCGAGTCAACTTATGGTGGTCCTATGAATAGAGACCTCCAAGTCACCCTGTCACCCACAGCCCTGGTCAGGTGTTGAGGACTCAAGACAGCCAGGGCTTCCTTGGCTGACCACCTGTAATGCAGTCTTTCTCTTTCCCTGCTCCCTTCTACCTTACAAAACATTATCGTCTTTTCTAGGGAGCCATGTCTTCCCGTAATATGGGCAAAGTTTGACAAGTTCAGTTTAGTCATCTTGGCTTCTAGGGAAGGTTCAGGCTTGATTTGCTCCGGGACCCATTTATTTGTCCTTTTTCAGAGTATCCACAGTACCTGTAGAACTCTCCTCCAGCACCACATTCCAGATGAGTTGATTCTCTTCCTATCTGTCCTGATCTGAAGTCAGCAAGTGTCCTAGGCAGCAGGTTGTTGGTGTGAGAAGGGGTCACATTGTCTATGCAGCCCGTGTAATCTGAGATAATCTGAGCAGAACGAAGGGAGAGCCCAAGAGTTGTCCAGAAGTCGTATCAGCCAGTCAGAGGTCTACGTACATAAAGCCGGCAAAGTGTCAACCCAATTGTCCAAACAGGGACAGGAGGCAATACGTTCAGTCAACCAGATAAGACAGTGGCCAGCATTAAGGCTGGGGGAAACTGCCAGGATATTCAGCAGCAGCTCCTTCAAGGCCACCGTTGACACATTAGGGTCAGTGTCTGTTGTTTAGCCAACTCTGGCAATGTGTTTCTTGCTCCATCTCTCAGCAAAGGATGGGGGCATGTCATCTTCAGTGCCTTCACCTCAGCCAAGTCCTTCTGGGGAACAGCATCCCCTGCTGCCCTAGCCCCCATCTCCTCAACCTCAGAGATAGGTACAGTTTCTTGGCACTCCGCCTCCCCCTCTTCCTCCTCCTTGTTTTAGTCCTCCAAGGGGTGAGTTATGGCTTTAATATAAAATAGATCCTGATGAGATTGAAAGGCCACCTGGGTAAGAAGAAAAATACTGGCGGGACATGTGCAAGAAATTCCCTCTTGGCAGGCAAGTCATAGTCAGGAAAACATACCAGAAGCTTTCCAGTGCTAAGGAACTCGCAACCAGGCTCTGCTGAAGCAACAAGTCTCCACTGTTCACAAGGGAAATGCTGATTCCTCTGTCCAGTTACCTTCTTCTTCAGATCTTCATCCTTTCATCCCCTTCCTGCCCACCTGACACAAGCTATCAAATCAGTTACTAATTCCCTGCCACCTACATGCTAAAATGATCAAAATATTTCCCTCACACATTAAGACCATCAACTTATTCTGGCCACCTCAATTGTTTGCTCAGGCAGAGACCCTTTTACAACCTTTATACCTCTAGGCAGATTTTGGGTATAAAAATGCTGAACAGCACTACGTCGCTCAGAATCTCGATTTGGTCTGCCCTTAGACAAAAGACTAAGCTGCTTTATTACTCTTCTGGACTGGTAATTATAACCCAAAAACTTCAGCCTTGCTATCCATAATTTTTCCTTTCTTTGTTCTGTGGTTAGATCTTGTGTGAATGTGTGACTGTTTGCATCTTGTGTACGTATACAATTGAATTCCCCTCAATAAAACACATTTTTAGTTTATTTTTGAGTCTCTGGCTGGTTTTCCAGCAAGGACTCCATAGACATTGGTGAAAAGATCCTGCTAGTTACCCCACCTCTTGCAGCCTTCTTGATCAGAACTAATTAATTCCCCATTTTAGTGCTGAATTGTGGGTACTGCTGGTGGACCTCAAGGGGTACCCACCCTTTCGGGGTAACACCTGTTGAACAGAAGGGCCCATGCAGAAAAGAGTTTTACCACACAGGAGATCGGTCAAGGGGGCAGCCAGCTTTGTGAAGTCTGGGATAAAGCAGCGGCAATAATTAGCAAAACCTAGAAATTGCCGGACCTCCTTCCAGTTTCTGGGAGGCGGCCAGGGGAGTACTGCTTCTGTCAGGATCTTGTCAGGATCCATCTCTACTGCCTCAAGGAGATCCGGTGGCCCAGGAAGTCCAAAGCAGGGAAGTCAAATGTGCATTTCTCAGTTTGGCAGACAGCTGATGCTCCTTCGGTCATTGGAGAATGGTGCTTACATGGGCATCGTGGGCTGTCTGGTTAGAGGAGTAAATCAAGAAATCTTCCAGATAAATGATGACAAACTGATCAAGGTAGTCCCAGAAGATGTCATCCATGAAGTGTTGGAAGATGGCAGAGGCGTGGCATAACCCAAGGGGCATGACTGTACATTCATAGAGTGCCTGTAATGGGTCTGGAATGCTGTCTTCCACTCATCTCCAGCTCAGATTTACAGGATCTAAGCTGGAGATGAGTGGAAGACAGCATTCCAAACCTGTTACAGGCACTCAGTGAAGACTGTAGGCTCCCATGAGGTCCAATTTCGTGTAGACTTTGGCATTAAGTGGCCGCTCCATTAGTTTCAGGATCAGAGGCAGAAAGTACCAATTTCAAATGGTGATTGGGTAGAGGGCTCTGTAATCATAGCAAAGCCTGCATAAAGTGGCAGTTTGCTCCCTGGAGGAGCTCAGGGCCAAAAAAACAGCCTCAGGGGCCATATTTTTCCCAATTCCTGCTCTAAATTAGTATTACACTGCAAACCTTTGTGCTTGTTTTGTTTGGGGGGCCATGCAACCCACTGGTCACTCTATGCCCAGCCCCTTAGATCTGGGCCCACTCAGGGTTTGCTCTTCCATTCCCTCTGGAACCCACATCCGTGAGAAGGTGCACCAGGGCGGGAATCCTCTTGGCACCAAGATGCACCTCGGTGAGTTCCCTCTTCACACATGCCGTTGAGCCTTTTTGGCCATTGGCAACAGCGGTGGCAAAGTGGTGTGAGTGCTGGATTGGGGGTCTCAAACACCAGGATTTGGATCCCTGCTCGGCTGTGGAAACCCTCTGGGTGGCCTTGGGTAAGTCACACTCTCTCAGCCTCAGTGGGGCCCATGGCAGAACCTCCTCTGAACAAGTCCTGCCACTGAGAGTCCACAGGGTGTAGCAGTGATGGGACTCTGGGAAGCCATGGCTCAAGTTCCTGCCCAGTCATAGAAACCCACTGGCCCACCTGGAGCAAGTCTCAGAAGAAGGAAACGCCAGACCTCCTCGGAATAAATTTTGCCAGAAGTCGAAGCCAACTCGATAGCAGTTAACAACAACAATAACCGACCGCTTTTCACTGCCCATAGAGTGTGCATACTAACACTTTCCCCTGTGCTAAGGGTGGATTCCTGGACTGTGCCCTGAAATGAAGAGCAAGATGTTGTCAGCTTCAGTTGGATAGAGCAAAGGTGCACAGAGAGCGTGGCAGAGAAAGCAGCACACTGCACAGACCTTTGGCTGGACCCACCCTGCCTGCCAGCAGTGTTGCTTTTCCTGCTCTCCAGAGGCTAAAGCAGCCCCTCCTTTTCAGGAGGGAGGGCGAGTCTTGGGGATGCTAGTCTTTCAACTGGCACGAGACCTACGTGGCTGATGTCAGAAGCGTCCCTCCAGGAGGAGACCTTCCTGTGCCGTGTTTGTTGTGTTGTGGCCGCTGCTAGTGACCACGGTCCGTCCTCAGAGCTCTGCCTGCACAACTGTGGACTTGCTACCTCTGCTGTTGTTGCTGGGCCCCTTCAAGTCGTTTTGACTTATGGTGGCCTTGAGGCTAAACCATCATATATCTTTTTTTCCCTGGCATTTAGAATTCTCACCCAGAGAATTCTCTTGGG
The DNA here is from genome assembly GCA_948472985.1 of Iguana delicatissima. Taxonomy (NCBI): domain Eukaryota; kingdom Metazoa; phylum Chordata; class Lepidosauria; order Squamata; family Iguanidae; genus Iguana; species Iguana delicatissima. The sequence continues at coordinate 12,793 of CAOKZL010004171.1, forward strand.
CCTCATGAAACTACAAACCCCAGAATTTCCCCAACGATGTGGACGTGGAATAATAGGACTATAACAGTGTAGGGCAGAACTGGCCTTTGCCTTCTTTTTAAACCCCCCTCCTCCATCCTTTCTACTTTTTAACGCGCTTTTTGGCAAAGCTCAATGCCTGGGTTCCCAGCACCGTCTGTAACAATATTTCTTATACTTCGCTGCTGAGCAAGTGCATGTGTGAAACAGGGTTCATTGTTGATTGTTAACCAGAAGTTACTTTATTATCAACCATGTGTCAGAATTTTAGGCCTGGGAAAGCAAATATTCTTGCACATGCGCTGTAGGCTTTATGAGATCACTGTCATCCCAAACCTATTTAACCCTTCTCTTCTTTCAATAAACTGTTCTGCTCTTTGCTCATGTGAGAGGTAGTTTGGACTGCTTTCTTGCTGAAAGAGGGGAGGCCCTTTGGCCAAAGTTGGGGATCTTTCCAGGCTAATTCAGAGCTCACCCACAATCACGTAGACTACCTGAGGTAGTCCATGCAGACCTAATATTTTAAGTCTGGCCCCACATGTTTTCCTAGGGTTTAGGGACGACTGCCAACTGTGGGTTCAAGTCCCACTTGACTTCATGCCAACACTTGTGCTTAAAATGGAGGCCCCTGGGGATCGCGGCTGTGGGGAAACGGCCCTTCCCACAAGGCACAGCCTGGGTCTCACGAGTCCACTGCCGACACGCTGCTCTTCCTAGAAACCTAAGAGGTGAAAGAGCCCCTGAATTTCAGACCCCAAGCTCCCCGACCATGAAACCCCCTCCACCTCCATAACTCGGGAGGCCAGAACAAAACACCCAGCCTCGGGGAGCAAAGGACGGGGGCAAACGTGCTAAAAGGCATGGGTGTGGCATTTCTCCCCCCGCCGCGACCCTCCCTCTTTGCCTTCCACGTGCTCCATCTTCACCAAACTGCACTGAAATTAACCCTTCCCACAGGAAGGGGGGAAAGCCAGGAGAGTCCCCCACAGTTTGGAGGGAGCCGTCCTTTGGTCCTTCCACACTACACAATGACCTCCTGACCATTCCACTTTAACTGCTATGGCTCCAGTCCGTGGGATCCTGGAACAGCACTAGAGCTTTTGGCAGCAAATTCTAAGGACCACATGAAAATCATAAGTCCTGGGATTCCCTAGGGTGGTGCCGTGGAAGTCAAGTTGAGATGAAAGTTGCTCTCCTTGTATAGCGTGAAAGAGACACTTGGCTCTGCCCAGAGACTTCGCAGATCCCCCCGTCTCTTTTCAGGAAAATTTCTAGATTTTGTTTTTCTTTCCTCAGTAGATTGACTCACCTTCATTTCTGAGGGAAGATGGGGCCTAACAGTCCCCACAGAAATAAACCACTGGAACCAAGGAGGAATTTTTCTCCTCCTCTTTCTGTGAGGGGAACTAAGGTTCTGCAATGGTGCATTCAGTCTTCTCGTGTACTGAGGAAAATCCACCTCAAGTCACACCAAAGTGGTGTTCGGAAATGATTTTTTTAGAGTTTCCCAAAAGATGGAGGAAAGAAAAGATTTCCCACCCTTTTTCCTTCCTGACAGCAACAATGGGCAGATTTTCCCTGGAGCACAAAAAAGCCTGTAAGTTATGCACTCGTAGGAGATTCAAGATAAAATTATCATGATCACCATCATCATCACTTACTCAGCCCGGGCCAAAAGAAATATTTGATGTCCAGTGACGTTTCCAGAAATCAGATGGGCCAGAACAAAGAAAGGCGTACATATTTGTGCTTTTCGTAAGAAAATGAATTAGCACACCAAGCTACATCACCTCCTGCAGAAGGCCTGGTGGGATTCGGGTCTTGGGGCACGTCCCTTGGCCCTGCTTAACACCTCAGCCCCTTAGCCCTTACCCCTTGCTGTCTACCCAAGGGGCATGCTCTGGGAGCCTGGCTCTGCTGTCGCCTTTGCTATCAGCAGCTTCCTTTCCTCTTCAGATGCCAGCCACAGGTGCAGGTGAAACGTCGGGAGAAAATACTAATAGAACACAGCCTCAAAGCCCGGAAAACCCACAAGAACCCATAGCTTGCATTCCGTTCCCCCAGCCCCTCTGTCTCCCAGGTCAAGCTGCTGCTCCTGAAGGCTACCATTTTTAATTCCCAGGCACCAGCCTCCGCCGCTTGCTAATAACAAAGCAGGCTAGTAACTCAAAGAGCACTCCAGAGGACTGGTTACTTGATTTCTTCGTACTGTTCTGTGCTGCTCTAAGTCCCATCATTCTCAGGCTTCCAGGCCTCTCTATCGCCCCCAGGGCCAAGCACGATGGGCTCCTTCCTTCTTCACAGCAGGGTGGAAAGGGGCTGCCTGGCCTTTTCCTGGCCTACACTGCAAGGGTGCCAAAACCTCTGGTGCACTTTTGTCCCCATGGCAGCCAGTGTGGTGTAGTGGCTTGAGCACTGGGCTACCACTCTGGAGACCCGAGTTCAAATCCCTGCTCAACCATGGAAACCCTCTGTGTGGCCTTGGGCAAGTCACACGCTCATCCGCAGAAGGAAAAGGCCTTTGCCTTTTGGCCAGGGTGGACGTGCCGGTAGCAGGCAAAGTCCCCACTGCGACTGAAGCTCTTCCTGCATTTGGGGCAGCCAAAGGGCCGGCCGCTGACGTGGGTCTTCTGGTGGAAGAGGAAGGTCTTCTTGGCACAGAAGTCCTGGTAGCACTCACCACAAAGAGCCGCTCACCTTGGTGGATCTGCTGGCTGGTGGCAAAGAAATCATTAGGGAATCCAACAGCATGTTTGAGACTAACCGGTTGTTACTCTGATTTCTGGGGTCCCCTGAGGGACACCTAAATGTGCTCCAATTATTGGGGAATGGGAATTAGCAAGAGCACAAGCTATAGCCGCGCAAGAGGCAGGGCAGCTTAGCGAGATGTTCACGGGTCAGGCCCGGTCAATAATCAAGCAGAAGTAAGTAATAATTGTTTTCCTCTTTTTTGAAGTACAGTCAATAGGTAGGTATGCAAACACTCACACAGACCTAATGAAAGAAAGGCAGGCCTTGGATAGAGGGTTTTGAGAGGGATTTTGCAGGGGAAACACTACACCTGAGCCCAAAGCCCGGGTAGTCAGAAGAAAAGCCAGTTGGAGCGCAGATTCTCAGCACGTGGAAGCTGAGGGGAAGGCTCGGCAAGCGGAGCGGCAGCAAGGCGGGATGGAAGCCAGGAGCGATCCGAAGACGGATCCGAAGAGGGGAAAATGTGCCTGTAGGCTAGTCCGTTCCCGGGGAAAACGATGGGTTTCGGGCTGGAGACAAAGCCTCCCAAAGGTCAGTATTTAGCGTGATTGAATTCTGACAGAGCTGTCAGTAGCGCAGACAGTATGCAAAGGAGGAGTGCTTGGCAGTGGGATATCCGGCCGGTCAAGCTGCCTGCTCAGGGCAGGGGACCTTTTGTACGCTGCGTGCACACATAACGTGACTTCAAAGCGTACTTGCCCGGAGGTCTCCTGAAGCTGCAGTCCGGCAATTACTGGCCTGCCTGGATTTGTTTTGAATAGTTCAGCTATTTTCGGCCGTGCCCGTGTGCGTGCTTGTCCGGGGGCCTCGCAAGCACGTGGAGAGGAACGGTTTGTGATGGCCAAATTCTTGATATCAAATGATATCTAATATACCACAGGCCCGGACTAGAAAATACAGTAACACAATTTATTCTAGCGTAAGCTGTCCTCATTGATGCCAGTCAACTGACATTCATGCCAAAATGAACCACAGACTCTCAAAGGCACTACTGGGTTCCTTTATGACCTTTTACATCAATCTGTCTAGTTTTGAAGCCATGAAAATCACACGTAGATCCTTCTTGTATCCTGGGGGATTCAAACCTTTCAAGGCAACTAAGGAGTTCTGGGCAATTAGCAATCAGTTGTTTATTACAGAGTTCCAGTTCTCCATTGGTTTTGTTTATATGTGTGTGTTCTGGCAGTTAAAATGCTTTGACTTTAACTGATGTTCTTCCCACCAGAAACTTATCTACACATCCTGCCTCATCTCTAAACTTCTGGCTTCCTCTGTTTATGCTCACTCGCTGCCTGCTTGAAGGGCTCTTTTGCATCACTCCTGTATCCTGTTTGGCAGCCTTTTCTATCGTTAAATTACTAATTCCTTGCAAATTTTATTTGCCATTGCCCATTCTGTAGTAACTACACTGGGAGTTTGTTCCTGATCGTGCGTGCTGTTGATGTTGTGTTGTCCTAATAGTTGTCATCATAATGTGGTTTAATCATACTGTTGTATAGTTACCAATATTTGTCTACATTTTGCCTGCTATGTATTTCAACACAACGTTTATCCATTGCAGCAGTATCCCCTTTAGCACTTTTGATTGTCAGTTTTGACTACTGCTGTTTTCTAAACAAAATATTTTTTTTGTTCAAAAACAACTATAATGTTTTGGGGGGTTTTCTGGAAACAAATCTGTCACCAGCAAAAGTCCCGAATGGTGTTAAATCATTTTAAAATATAAATGCAGGAGCCTTTTGTTCCAAGCTCAGGATATTCACCAGCCACAAACAGCAGAAGTGAATGCTTCTCTCTGGCCAAATCACAGAATCACAGAATTGAAAGAGACCACAACAGCCATTGAGTTCAACCATCAAAGCACACACTCTCGGGCAGTTTATTCTACTGTGGAACAGCTCTTACAATCCAGAAGTTCTTCCTCATGTTTAGATGAAATCTCTTTTCCTGTAGTTTGAATGCATTGCATGTCCTATTCTCTGGAGCAGCAGAAAACAAGCTTGCTCCATCTTCAACATGACATCCCCTCAAATATTTAAACATGGCTATCGTGTCACCTCTTAACCTCCTTTTCATCAGGCTAAACATACCCAGCTCCCTAAGCCACTCCTGATAGGGCAGTTTCCAGATCCTTCACCATTTTGGTCACCCTCCTCTGGACATGTTCAGATAGCTGAATTCATCTTCCAACAGCAGGCCTTGGAGGGCCTTGTGGCTGCTGGATGCTCCCCAGGGAAGAAAACTGGGCCCCAGGTCAGCTGTAATTCTCCACCCTGCTTTATTGCCTCCTATAACAGCATCACTGTTCTTGTGGAGAAGAATTCTGCTGGACCCATTAAATAACCCTTTCTTTAATTCCAAACACCATCAGCCACTCCCAACTGGTCCCATTTCCTAGCCCACTGCTCCACCCTTGTTAGGTCCGAGGCTTGCTTTGCTAAGAGTTTGGTTCAGCTGCTTTGCTAAAAAGTTTGGCTCAGGCGGCACGGTGTCCTGCGGCCTTGCTTACTATTTTAAGAACGCTCAAGGAATGTGCCCCCTCCCTGTAGCCGCCCGGTAGGCATAAACAAGATAAGGAGCTGGCCTTGCTTACTATTTCAGAGGCCGCATGAGGGAGAAAAACAAGATAAGGGGTTTCGGCCATCTGGCACACACCAGGTGGGGAATGGGAGCTGGCTGGCAGCCTATCTTGGGATGCCTCGGTAAGTCCACCTCCCCTGCTAGTAGGGTGGGTTGACTGACATGACGTTTTGCTGACTCTGTGCACTCACATCTACGTAAGCTGCTTGAAAACAAAGAGCTTTGCCTCCTGTCTGTTGTCTGTTTCTGCGGAGCCAGAGAGCATAGGGATGAATGATGCCTTGCCTTTGTACTTTTGCTTCTTTGCTTAATAAAACAGCCTTCCACGACCAGAACTGGCTTGGTCCTCTCACTTGCCTCACACCTTCGAACCCCACCGCAGCAGCCCATGCCAGGGCGAAGGCCGTGTGTGCTGCAACCCGCGGGGCACCTTGTTCTGCACCCGTGACTGGTGTCCCTCGGCCTCTTGACCTGAACTTCTTCTGCCGCCAGAGACAGAAAAAAGGCCCCCAGAGCACAACTACCCAAGCTGCTCCATCCAAGAGTTTGTTATTCAGTCACTATAAGTCTCTTCTCTTCCAAACAGCTGGAATTTTGTACCGGGGGAGGGAGGAATATTTGCTACTTCTTTTCTGATTCTACTTCTTGCTCCACAACAGCTATTCTGGTTTGCTGCTGCGCCCACAAGTTTACATTTCACGACACAACTCAAGTGCTATGCTTGCCTTTTGAGTCTGTAATTTGTTAGCATTTCAGGTTATTTTAAAAAACAAGCAAACAAACAAAAGCAAGAACATTGCTTTCACTGGTGTTCCAATTTATTGAAACCTAAACTGAATTCTGAACTAGGGAACTGCTTTATTATCCCAATCTTCGTTAAAGACCCCCCACTCTACGCAGCCCACCCCAAAACCACTGGCCTTAGCAAGAAGGACCTACCCCCCACTGTCCCAAGGGCAAAGGACAAGTGCATTCTCCGCTAAACTATCCAGCCTTTGGAAACTGCCTGCTGTAGTAGTAAGACTGGGAAGAGAACCGTCTGTCCATGGCGTGAAAATGGATGTTTAGCTTCTGTGCAGAACAGAAGATCACAAACAACTTTCAATTTGCCTGGAGAGCCTGGGTTTCAGCAATAGGAGAGACCTATGGGCACAGTTTCAACTCTAACGTGCCACAACACAGAAGTCTTTTTCTTTACTGCAGGGTGCATTCAAGCACATGTGAATATATGGAGGTTTGTTGCAGCTTGTGAGTTACCCAGGACCAGATCTTTCACAGTTGCTCATCTTGCTGGGCTACTGACAATAAATTAAAATAGCACCTGTTCTCTAACGCCCTCAGCCCCCAACCCCACCCCACCCTGCCCCGCTAAGTGTCGGTGTCACCAAGCTCAATCTCCCTGCACCCGGCCTCCTGCTTGAATTTGGTCAGGGTGTCAAGGGGGACCTGAAGCGGGGCGCAGGAGAGCAGGAGGGGGCTGTGCATCTGCAGGAAGGGGTGCACGTTCTCACCGTCATCCCCTCCAAAGCAAGGGAGCAGCCGGCCGTCAGCGTGGGCTGCCTGGTGAGCCTTCAGCTCCTTCCGCTGGCTGAAGATGGCCCCACACTCCGTGCAAGGGTAGACCCGCTCCACCGTGTGGGTGAGGTGGTGGGTGCGCAGGTTCCCCTTGTACTTGAAGCTCTTGCCGCACTCCAGGCAGGTGAAGGGGCGCTCCCCCGTGTGGATGCGCTGGTGCTTCATCAGGGTGGTCTTCAGGTTGAAGGTCTTCCCACACTCGCCGCAGACGAAGGGCCGCTCCCCAGTGTGGATCCGCTGGTGGGTGATGAGGGTGCCCTTGCGGTTGAAGCTCTTCCCACACTCCAGGCAGGAGAAGGGCTTCTCACCCGTGTGGATCCGCTGGTGTTTGATCAGCTCCCCGTTGTGGCTGAAGCACTTGCCGCAGTCGGCGCAAGCAAAGGGGCGCTCCCCCGTGTGGATGCGCTGGTGGCGGGTGAGGTCCCCGTTACGGCTGAAGCTCTTCCCGCATTCAGGACAGCCGAAGGGCCGGTCGCCCACATGGATCTTCTGGTGGAGGATGAAGGTCTTCTTGGCGCAGAAGCCCTTGCCGCACTCGCCGCAGACGAAAGGCCGCTCACCCCGGTGGATCTTCTGGTGGGTGATGAAATTGGCCTTGCGATTGAAGGCCTTCCCACACTCCTGGCAGGCATAGGGCTTCTCGCCGGTGTGGATCCGCTGGTGGAGGATGAAGGTCTGCTTGGAGCAGAAGCTCTTCCCACAGACGGTGCACTCGAAGGGCTTCTCCCCCGTGTGGACACGCAAGTGGCGCATCAGGTCCCCTTCTGGCTGAAGCTCTTCCCACACTCCGTGCAAGGGAAGGGCTTCTCCCCTGTGTGAACCCTCAGGTGGGTGATCAGGTTGCCCCGGTGCTGGAAGCGCTTCCCGCACACACTGCAGGCAAAGGGGCGCTCGGCCACCATGTAGGTCTTGGTGGGGCGCTTGGATACCTCTGGGGCAGCCCAGGTTGGAGGAAGGAGCTTCTCCCCAGTGCCACTGGACGCCCCCGGAGGGGATGGCCTCCTGTCCATCATCAGTCCTGCAGCCTTCTGGGTGCCCAGGTTATTCCTCTGTCCCCCACATGGATCCGTGTTGCTCCTGGGAGAATCTGGAGAGTGGGGTACGTCTTCTTCCGGCTCCATCTTCACAATGACATCGGGTCTGGGATCAGCTGCACAGAGAAGGAGAAAGAGATTTAGAAGCCGTTTCTCCCCCAGCACCACTCCAAAACAGCTCTCTTGGGGAGCAGAGCCTACCATAGCTGGGGCCCTTGCTTTGCAGACGGTGGCAGCAGGGGAGAGGGTCAGTCGGCAGCATCCATTGTCTGACCCATAAACTGCGAGTTAGGCAGAGTTTTAGTCACTCGCACACTCCCCCTCTCTCTCATACACACACTCCAAACTCAGGAATCTCTCACAGGAGGACACAGCGAGTAACTAGGGTGGGAGGCTCCTTTACTAACCACATCGGGGGAGGGCAAAATGGCCCTGGGGTGGCATGGGGCCTTCTAACCGTGCTTTTCTGACCCTTGACACCCTCGAACAAAAAAGTCCTGAAAAAGACTTCCGGGGAAAAAAAACTTTCCAGGACCGACTGGGAAAAGACCCCTCAGTTTTCTTCTCATTCTAGAAGAAACAGTCAACTGCCATTCCCAAAGGCCTGTGGATATGCCAATTTACCATTTATATTGTTTACAAGGCTCCTTTCTGCACTGTTTTAACATCAAAAAATGTCTTTTTTAAAGAAACCAGAAGGGGACTTCTGACTACTCCCAAGTTGCTGGGGTAGGTTTTGCTTTTTGGCTTCCTGGCCTGTAGACATGATTCCATTACCGATCTCTACTCTACATGAAGGACTCGATGATGGCAGCCCAGAGGAGTTGAGGAGAGGAACTGCAGTCCCAGAGGGGCTCCACTCAGGGCTCTTCTCTTTATTTTTTTATTTTTTTTGTTCTTAGGGCTCTTCTCTTGAGGATGGCAGCAAATCCACTCTGTCTACAACTGTGCTCTTGAGAATGCTCTTTCTCAATCACACACACACACACCCCTCTCACAGGCATCCCTGTGCAGGAGAGACCCAGCTGTCCCCCACCCCTGCCCCACAAGGCCAATGATGCCCACAAGGCCAGGGTGCTCCAGATTTCCCTTGCAGGAGCAGAGCAGCCTCCTGTACTCACAGGAATCTGTGTCATTGCTAGACTCTCCGTCGCTGTATTCCCAGAACCCCTCGGCATACAAATTGTCCTCCGGCTCAGTCTTGACAGCAACTTCCCGCTTGATCCCTGAAAGAGGACACAAAAATATCATGTTAAGCTTAGAGAGGCTACGGAGGGGCATTCGGGGCCATCTTTAACTATCTGAAGGGGTTTCAGGTGGGAGATGGAGAGAGGCTGCCTCCTGCTGCTCCAGAGTATAGAGCGTCAACCAGCGCATCCAACTTACAAGAGAAGAGAAATCTATCTGGACATTAGGGAGAACTTGCTGACTGCAAGAGCTGTTTGAGAACAGCAAATAGACTGCCTGTCTTGGCAGGTGGGTGACTCCCCTTCCCTGAGGGTCTCTAACCAGAGATCTGATGGGCACCTTGCAAGATGGCCCTGGTTGTGTCTTCCTGCCTGGCAGAAGGGGGCTGGACCAGATGGCCCTCGCAGTCCCTCCCAGCTGTAGGATTCTGTGACACAGGGTCACTCCAGTTGTTGTTGTGTGCCTTCAAGCTGTTTCCAACTTATGGCAACCCTAAGGCAGGCCTGTCAGGGGGTTTTCTGGGGCTGAGAGTGTGTGACACACCCAAGGTCACCCTGTGGATTTCCAAGGCCAAGCAGGGAATCAAACCCCGGTCTCCAGGGTCATACTCCAAAGCTCTAACCCCTGCACCACACTGGCTCTCTCATGTACCCCTGAGAAAATCCTCAGACTGGGAAAATCTCTTCCCCAGTCGCCTCCTTCACGCACACAGATGTCTCTCTTACCTGCCGTGGGCTGAGGAGGCGCCTCCTTCTCTGTCTCTGGGGGGTTCTGTGGGCATTCAATGCGCAACTCATCCGCCGGCTCCTCTTTCACCACAATTTTGTATCCTGGCACAGCCCAGCCTGAGGCCGGAAGGAGAAAAGTACCATCACCAGAGGCCGGGCTCAACCTGAGCCCCCTCCTCGCCCTGTGGCGCTCTTGGCCTCATAACACCCGTATCGCCTCCCAACGCCCAGCCGCAGCACAACCCACCAAGGGCGAGAGAGGCGCGCATTACGAGGGACAAAGCCCAATTGTGAGGTTCAAAATAGGCAGGAGCCACCTTGGGACAGACCAGACGAAATCTCTGGGTGGAATCGGCACAGTCAGCTTCCCCAGACAGGGTCTCCGTGTCGACCCCGAATTCTATGTAACGATTGATTTAAAACTCGTGTGGAGGAACCAGGGTGGCTTGCAACATGGATTCAGCAATCATTTTTTAACATAATAGCTTATTTTAATTGTTTTTATAATTCTTTTCCGGTATTATAATTGATTCATATTTTACCTGCGTTGTTTTGCTTTAATGCAGCCAAAAACACACACTGGTCGGGTCCGGACTGTGGGAAAGATTGTCTCTCCCCTTGTGATCTCGCTGGACTTTTAAGAACCTTGGGTGGAGCCACCATCACAGCCACAAGGTGTGGAGACAAGGGAGACAGGGCCTTCTCTGTAGCTGCTCCTAGAGTATGGAATTCCTTTCCATGGAAGCCGGGTTGGGCCCCCTCTGCTCTCTCTTTGCCTGGAAGCAAAGACCCCTCTCTCCTCATCCGGGCCCTTCAGTGTTAACTGTCCAGCACAGAAGGTCTTTTAACCAGAGTGGGTATTATTCTTTCTGTGATGTATTTAAAGCTGATGCATTATTACTGTTATTATTTCAAACTCTTAATTAAGAGCCGAGATCCTGCCATAGGTCCAGTGGGTCTCCTCCAGTTGAGACAAACTAACCAGATCCCGGGCAGGCAGTTGTGGTGTACAGTTCTGCCTCAGGGACCTCTCTCACTCCGGGCCCATTTCGCGGGAGCAAGAGGCAGGGCCTTTGTGGTGGCTGCCCCCAGACTTTGGAACGCCCCCCTGGGGACACCAGGATGGCTCCCTCCTGTCTTTTCTGACTCTAGCAGGTGAAAACTTTCCTATCCTCACAGACTTTCGGGAACTGACTATGATGGTCTTCCCATGGTGTACTGCCTTGTTGACCTTTTTAAAATATTCTGTCTTTTAATGAATTTTTATATAGATTGCTTAATTGCATTCCAGAATTATTTTTATATACATTTACTGGTGTTCTGTAGATTTTAAAACTGGTCCAGTTTTAGCATTCTGTAAGACACCCTGAATCTCAGTATTTGGAAAAAGGTGGGATATATAGGAATAAAACAACGGTAATAGTACAATTCAATGTCCTGTTTGACTGACTGAAATTGCAGGCACGGTCCCTGTGCCTTATTCCCCATGGCACAAGGGGGTCAAGAGCCACAATGGTTGTGCAGCACTGGTGTGACCACGCAAGCGTAGCTCTTACACCACGCAAGCAGGACGAAGGATCCTGGCCCACATCTTAAAGCACCCAGCAAGGCACCCACAAAGGCCCCCTGAACTGACTCCCCACTCCTGTAGCCCCACAAGCCACTCTGCCACCCTCTTTTCCGAAGGGAAAGATCTCACTGCCATCACCCACCTGGGCTGGAGGACTCCCAGATCTTGCCCTCCATCTCCTTATGGGTGGGGGTGATGGTGACAGTGGGACTTCTGGCCACACAGGACTCCTTCTTTCTCGGCTGGGAGGAACAGCCCCAGTTTTACTTCAACGCAACCTGATAAACAGCAGAGAGAAAGGAAAGGGTCAGGTGATGGGAACAAGCAGCCCTAGACACACCGTCTGCTCTGCAACCAAGGTGGTCAAGACGCAATGCCCTGGTATCATGCACACATACCTCGGAGGCATCCCTGCACGTTGCTGCAGTTACGCAGAATCATATGGTCCAAGGGGACCCCAGAGACCATCTAGTCCAACCTCCTGGTCAAAGCAGGATATGGCAAATGGGTTGCCCAGCCTCTGCTTAAAACCCTCCAAGAAAATAGAGCCTGCCACCCCTCAGGGCTATCTGTTCCTTTGCTGTACAGCCCCCTTCTGAAATCTGCTCCCAGGGGTTCTAGCTCTGCCTGTGTGGAGCAGCTCTTCCCTCTGATTCCCTCTGCAGAGGCTGAGAGATGGCTGTCATGCCCCCCTCCTCTTTCCACCTCCAGGCTAAAGGCCTCCAGCTTCCGCAATCCTCCCTGCGCTGCAGTGAGGTCCCATCTAACCGGTCATGGCTCCCTCATCCTATGGAATTCTGGGACTGGCAGTTTTGGAAGGATCTTTCTATTTATTTATTTGCATCCAAAGCACAGAGTTCAAGGTGGCTTACAACAAGTTAAAACTTTATAAGGATTAATACAGAAGTTTTTAAAAAATAAACAATAATTCTTTAAAAACACCCTGAAAACACAGTAAAATACAGATACAACACACCGTGTTTAGACACTCAGCCTGCTACAAGAAGTTAAAAAACTTCCTAAATAAGTTAAAAACCAAAGATGTTAAAAATCACAGGCCCGCTAAGAGTAAGGAGGACAACTGAACCCCCTCCCAGAAGGAATTCTCTGCATTAGCGCTCTACAGGAAAGAATTCCAGTTCCCTCCATCAAGTGACAAATCCTTGTGGAGACACACTAAGACTAGCCTTTGCCCACTTCTCCCCTCCAGACATAATGGGACTGCAACTCCCATCATTCCCATCGAGCGTGGGCTGTGTGTGTGATGGGTTTGCTCATCCCACACCATCTGGGGGGGGCAGGTGGAGGAAGAGTCTCTAGGACACTGTTGTCCTGATGTTGCCCATAATAACTCTGCTTCTTCAGGTGAGTGGGAGGTGCACCCCCCCACAGAGAATTCTAAGCAACCTCCCCCAGACTAGAAATCCCGGGATTCCAGAAAATGGAGCCATGGCAATTAAAACTGGGATCGAACGGCTGGACAGGTTGAGCGTCCCTAATCCGACTACTCAGGATGAGTGGCTGAGATAGTAACACCTTTGCTTTCAGATGGTTGAGTGCACACAAACTTTGTTTCCTGAGCAAAATTATTAAACATACTGTATAAGATTACCTTCAGGCTATGTGTATACAGTGCATATGAAACATAAATGAATTTTGTGTTTAGACTTGGCTCCCGTGTCCAAGCTTTCTCATTACGTGTGTGCAAATATTCCAAAATCTGGAAAAAAAATCCAAAATCCGAAACACTCCTAGTCCCACGCATTTCGCATGCCCTGAGTCGCCAACTAAGAGCTGGCCACAGCAGAGGGGTGTGTGTGGGGGTTCCCAGAAGATGGTGCTGGAGTCAACGAGCCAAACAGAGGAGTGGAGCTCCTGTGGACTCCCCACCCGCCAAGGCAGGCAGCTCTTCCCCTCTCCCTGCCTCCCAGCCCCACACACGCCGGTGGGAAAAATGAAAACACAGACAGGAAGACACTGCATGGAGGACCCACACTTTGGGCCGGTCCAGCACATCCCTGTGGACCCCAGGGCTTACCAGGCGGGGGCACGGCAGGGCGAAACCAAGCTGGAAGGGGACCTTTCCACTTGGGGGGCAGGACAGTCCAACACACCCCTCACAATGACGGCACAGCATCACAGCACTTAGCACTGCAGGTTGGGATTATGATGTGCTCTCCTGGGAAAGCCCAGGGCCACCCTCAACGCCCCCAAGCTGTGGGGGGTCAACCCTCCTTCAGGTCCCCACGGCAATCAGCTTTTTCCCACCTGCAGATTTGTAGAGTTTCATGTCTGCAAGGAAGGGAAAGGGAGCCGTTAAAGGATGACCTCTGCCAGGTGGGGTTTGGGGGCAACAGAGCACGAACACCATCAAATGTCTGTGCTAATCTTTGGGGGGAGGGGTTGCAGAAATAAAAGTATGGGAGAAAGAATGGATCCTATTCATTGGTTTTTATTTGTTTGTTGCCTTGGGTGCCCCTGTGGGCTGGAAGGCTACACAGAAATAGAAACATTTTTAAAACACATTCAAGAAAAGCTCCTAAAAGCAGTCTAAAATGCAACCCTAGAATCCTGTTTAAAAGCAGTTAAAACTGCAGTTTCAGACACTGAATGCCATAGGGAACAGCACTGTTTTGGCTGCCTTCCAGAAACTTAAAAGGGACGAGGCCAGCCCAACTTCCTGAGGCAGGGAGTTCCACAGTCAAGGGACTGCTAAAGAGAAGGCTTTTGCAGGTCAGGACCAGCACTTTGAATTGAGCTTAGAAGCAAACTGGAAGCCAGTGCAGTTCTTGCAAGACCCATGTTATAAGGTCCCTGAAATGAACACGTGACCCCAGTCTGGCGCTGGCTGCAGCATCTGACCACTTTTCAAGGGCAGCCCCATGTTGAGCGCATTACAATAGCCTAACTGGGAGGTCACTAAGGCACAAACCACGGTGGGCGCATCTGCCATCCCCAAGAAAAGGCAAAGCTGGGCAAAGGCACTCCTGGCCGCCGCAGCCACTTGGCTTTCCTGGGGCTGCTCTGGGTCCAAGAGCACCCCCAAGCTACAAACCTGATCTTTTGGTGGGGGGAAGCGACCCATCAGGAACAGGCTGTGATCCCAGTCCCAGGGTGGATTCCCTACTGACCAGCAGCACTCCCGTCTTGTCTGGATTAAACCTCAGTCCATTCAACCGCATCCGGTCCTTTACTGCATCCGGATAACAACTCAGCGCTACCGGGGCCTCCTCGGCATCAGCTGTAAAGGAGGGACAGAGCCAAGCATGACAGAAAACAGAAAAGGCTTTCTCTTTTCCAAGAAAGACATACCAGCATTGCATTTATCACTTCTGGAGAGTTTTAAATGCAAATACAGGCTAAACCACTGTGCAAAGTAGCTGTACATCGCAAAGACACTTCCAGGTGTCCCTTGGTATGGCAGCCGAAGAAGGGGGCTAATGCCACCGAAAGCTCATGTGGAAATTAGCCTTAAAGGTGCAGCTGCCACATTCCTTATTTCTTCCCCCCTTTCCATTCTCTGTTTCATGCTCCAAGTATAAATTTCACTCAATAACATGCAAAGGCCGTAGCTATTTTTAAATGTGTGGCATCAGTTCTGTGAATGCATTTTGCAGCTATGATTAAAATAGTTAAAAATTCCCTATTTTTGTGCTACAAATTTGCGGTGCCTTGCCTCGACGACAAAGTGGATTTGCAGTTCCCAGCAGTATCAGCTCCATACCACTCTGGCTGTTGGATACCTAGTCTGGTGTGAGGAGACAGGCCATTCCCGCACTAGACTGTTACAGCGCTATGATTCCACTTGCAACGTCCTAAGGAATCCTGAGGTTTGCAGTTCCGGGAGGGGCCGGCCAGCCCCTCCCGAAACTGCAAGCACCGGATTCCATAGGACATTGCAGTGGAATATAGCGCTGTAACAGTCTAGTGCGGGAATGGCCATAGTCTGAACTCTCCAAAGTCAGGGTCAGGGGAGGGAGGCCTAGAGCTTCCTTTCTTGCAGAAAATTCCAAGTCCCCCCCCCAAAAAAGGCAAATCCCAAGACTCCCTGCAACGACGGAGCCAGGGCAGCCAAAGCGGGATCGAACCGGTGCAACTCCGCGGTGCGGGCGGTGCCCCCTGCCTCCCTGCCCCAGCGTCTGGCCACAGAGCCCTGGGAGGGAACCAGCGATCTGCCGCAAAGGCCGTCCTGTACCGCTGCGTGCCGGCAGCGAAGACCCTGCCCTCTGCACATGCCCAAGGCCACTCTCTCCCTCCCTCCCCCGGCTGCTCTGCCACACCTCCATGGTGATGGGAGGCTGGGCCGGCGATGGGGGGCTGAGCCAAGCCAAGGGCGCCTCTCCCTAGGGAGGGCCGGCCAGGAACCCCGCCAGAGCCCGCGGAGTCCGGCTGCCCCGGCGGAAGCCCCCGGCCGCCGCGGAGCGCCCACCGGGGGGGTCCAGGCGGCCCCCAACCCCAGCCAGCCTTCCTTCCGACGGGGCCGGGCGGGGGGCGGCGCTGCCAGCTCCGGCAAGCCCTGGTGCTTCTCGGTGCCCCTCTATTTGGGCGGCGGCCGGGGGGCTGGCCCCCCTCCCCTGGCGGGGGGCGTCAAGGGAGGCGCCACGGGGCGGGGGTCCAGCCTGGGAGTTCCCACCGCCCCTCTCTCCCTGCCTGCCGGGGGGGTCCGCCGGGGGTCCGCGGGCCTACCTGGCTGGGGGGCCGCCGGGGGTGGGGGTCTCTCCGGGCCGGTCTCTCCGCCCCCCGCGCGACCCCGCGCGAAGGAGGGAGCAGGGAGCGGGGGGGCGGCGAGGCGCGGGGCCCCCCGCGGGAGGGCGAGGTGGGGCGCGGAGGGGGTCCTGGTCGCCGCGGCCCCCTCGGCGGCTGCGGAGTCGCCCGCCCTCCTCGCCTTCCCGCGCTCTCCCGCGCGCCTTTGTTGTGGGCGGGAGAAAGCTACAACTCCCAGCAGCCCCTCGGCTCCTCCCCAGCTCCCAGACAGGGCGGGGCCGCCCCGGAGCCCCTCCCGAGAGCGGGGCCCGACCCCCCGCCTCCCCCGGCGGGCCGAGGAGGGGCGGGCCGTCGCAGGCCCCCTCCCCATCGCCTCCCCCGGGGGCCGGGCGCGGGGCCTCTCCCGGCGGCGTCGGGGGCGCGTCCCCCGCGTCCTCGGGGCGGCCCCGGGGCTCCCCGGGCAGAGGGGTGCGCAGCCCGCGCCACCCCCGACCCCGGCCGGCCGGCGGCAGGAGGGGCGCCGTGGCTCCGGAGGGCGGCCGGGCGGGCCCTCCTCCCGCGGCCCGGCGTCCTCTCTTCGGCCTCACGGGGCCGGCCCTGGGGGCCCGCCGGGTGGGCTTCGCGCTCTCCTGGGGCGCCTCGCCGCCGCTCCCTTTCCCTCCGCACCCGCAAGGCGGGGGGGGCCGGAGTTGACCCCCCTTCTGGGCCAAACAGCGGAGGGAGCGGGCGCCCCGCCAGAGGGGGTCCCCACCGGGCCATGCGGGCATTGGGGGAGAGGGGCCGGAGGGAGGCGGCGCCCTGATTTCTGGGGTCCCCTGAGGGACACCTGAATGTGCTCCAGTTATTGGGGAATGGGAATTAGCAAGAGCACAAGCTATAGCCGCGCAAGAGGCAGGGCAGCCTAGCGAGTCTTGGACCCGATGTTCACGGGTCAGGCCCGGTCAATAATCAAGCAGAAGTAAGTAATAATTGCTTGGCCTTATAGAGGAAAATGTGCCGTTCCCGGGGAAAACGATGGGTTTCGGGCTGGAGACAAAGCCTCCCAAAGGTCAGTATTTAGCGCGATTGAATTCTGACAGAGCTGTCAGTAGCGCAGACAGTATGCAAAGGAGGAGCGCTTGGCAGTGGGATATCCGGCCGGTCAAGCTGCCTGCTCAGGGCAGGGGACCTTTTGTACGCTGCGTGCACACATAACGTGACTTCAAAGCGTACTTGCCCGGAGGTCTCCTGAAGCTGCAGTCCGGCAATTACTGGCCTGCCTGGATTTGTTTTGAATAGTTCAGCTATTTTCGGCCGTGCCCGTGTGCGTGCTTGTCCGGGGGCCTCGCAAGCACGTGGAGAGGAACGGTTTTTGATGGCCAAATTCTTGATATCAAATGATATCTAATATACCACAGGCCCGGACTAGAAAATACAGTAACAACTCCAACTTCTGGGACAGCAGAAAACCAACCAGCTCCATCTTCCACCTGATGGCACCCCTTGGGGTATTTACACATGGCTGCACCGTAAAACACATACACACCCCTGCAGCCTTTTGTTCTCCGGATTTAGCATCCCCATGTCCTTGAACCAGCCTTTGTCAGCCTTTTTACCCTGGAAGAACTGCTGATAAAATCTCCAGGTCTCAGAGAACCCCTGCATAAAAATCATTGTATCTTCTGCTATGGAAAATGCTGATTTGTTCAAATACAACTTCATTTTTATTTATTTATTTCATTTGCATGTCATCTTTCTCCTAGAATGGGACCCAAGGTATCTTTCAATCACATAAAAAACCCTGAACTATGAAGTTTTAAAAACAACCCCCCACATAAAACAATATTAATTTTTTATAAAAGATACAAAACTTTTAAAAGGTAAATAAAACATCCCAATAAAAACTTCCCTGCTGATAGAATTAAAGTCTGCTTAAACGAAGAGGTCGTTGCCTGCCAGCAGAAGGAAAAGAGGGCAGCGGGGCAGCCACGCCTCCTGCGGAAGGGAGTTCCAGGGGGGGATCACCCACAGAGAAGGCCCTGTCTCCCGTGCCCCCACCAAGAGAGCCTGGGATCGTAGCAGGACTCAGAGAAAGCCTTCCCCTGCAGATCTTAAAACTCTGGCAGGTTCATTCACATAGGGAGATACCTGGTCCTTAGCCACGTGCAGCTTTATCGGTCATGACCAGCACCTTGAACTGTGCCTGGAGATGAACCCATAGCCAGTGAAGCTGTTTTGACCCCCATCAGCCTTTTGTTGCAGCATTTTGGATCCACTGAAGTTTCCAAACAATTTCCAAAGACAGCTCCACATAGACACGCTCCCCTTGTCCAGTTCCCTGTGTCGGTCACTCCCCGAGGTGACCAAAGCCAGATGGAAATGGATCCAGAAACCCCTGGAGCTGGGAGGCCACCACACTTTCCAGAACTCCCCACACAGTCTGTCATGGAACCCCTAGTAACCTCTTGGGGAACGCTGGGCTTCCCAGAAACCCTTCCCTAAACCGTTCTTCGTAGGGCTTGGCTTCAAGATAGGTGTGCGTCGTCACAGCAAGAGAGGGCGACCAGATGAGGGAGCTTCACAGTCAAGAGCGAGGGTTTGGAGCTGGGTCTCCCATCCCAAGTTTCACCTCACAGAAATTTCTACCCTCTCCCCATCCACCCTCAGAAAAAGAGGAGACACAGGTTGCAAATTCAAAAAGGCATAATGGTCAGTCTGAAAACTCCCAAGACCTCAGTGCCAGCGAGGGACACCTGGCAACTGCAAGGAGGCAGATCACCAACCGCCCCTGGTTCTGGCTCCCCAGGAGTCCAGGCCCCCCCCCACATGTGTGCACGCACATACATGCGTGTGAGGGAGATGGGGGTGCCCTACGGCTCAGCTTCCTCCTTGACCCCCTGGGGGCTGTGGGAAGCCTGGTGTTCCAGAAGCTTCTCCCGGAGGCGGAAGCAGCGGCCGCAGCGGGGGCAAGGGAAGGGCTGGTCCCGGCGGTGGAGCCTCCCATGGGCCATGAGGTTGGCCTTGCTGGGGAAGCCACGGCCGCAGTCGGGGCAGGCAAAGGGCAGCTCGCCCGTGTGGAGCCGCTGGTGGGTGAGGAGGTTCCCCTGGCGGCTGAAGCCCTTCCCACAGAGGGGGCACCGGAAGGCCCGCTCGGGGCCGTGCTTCCGCTGGTGGATCTGGAGGCTCTCCCGCCAGCTGAAGCGATCCCCACACGTGGAGCAGACGAAGGGCTGGTCCCCCTCTTCGTGCTCAGCCTTCTGGTGCCTCAGCAGTTCAGACTCGGTGGCAAAGAGCCGACTGCACTCTGGGCAACTGAAGCCCAGTGGCCCCTTGCCCCCGGGGTGCTCTTCTGCTTTGTGGGCTGCCAGGCGCTGCTTGTGTCGAAAGAGCAAGCCACAGGCCCCGCATGGGTGGCCTCCCTCGGCCACGTGGCTTGTCCGGTGGCGCAGAAGGTCTCCTCGGAGGCAGAAGCGGGCTCCACACTGGATGCACGCATGGCGGTGCTTCCCCCGGTGCTTCTTGTGAGTCAGGAGGTTGAGGCGATAGCGGAAGGCTTTGCCGCACGAGGGGCAGATGAAGGGACCCTTCTGCTCCTCCTTCTTCTCTTCATCCTCTTCCTCTGCCACCCCATGGACGGCCCGCTGGTGTTGCCCGAGGGAGTTGCTGTCCACGAAGCTCTTCCCACACTCCCCACAGATCAACAGCTCCTCCCGGCCAGGGCCCCAAGCTCCCTCCCAGAGGGCCCCCGCCGACAGGCTCCTCACGTCGGTCAGCTTCACCTCGCACCAGCTGGGGCACAAGGCGAGGGGATGGGAATTGGGCCCCGGGGCTCCCCAGGCAGGAGGGGAGGAAGGTGGACGCCAGTGGGCCCCCGGCTCCTCCTTGACTTTTGCCTCCTGGGCAGTAGCGCCACTCCGGTCAGCTGTGGGAAGAGGCAGGAGAGGCAACTAAGACGCTGGTGATAAAATGTCAGCCTGTTCGGTGGCCAAGCACTGGGCTGAAGCTTTCTGAAGCTGATTTTTAAAAATACAATGCATATTTTTAAAATTGTTTTTAGCTTTTTCATTACATGCCATTAAACTATTTATAAAGCTAAGAACAATTTGTAACGTGCATTTGAAAAGCAGCTGAAAAACAATAAAGCACTTTGCAAATTATTGTTGTTGTCGCTACTGTACTTTTTCTTAGTACCAGTAATAATAGCACGATGCAATGGTTTGAGCACTGGGCCACAGCTCGGTAAACCAGGGTTCAGATCTTAGGGCGGCCATGGAAACCCACTGCGTGACCCTGGACAGGTCACACTGTTTCAGCCCGAGGTGAAGGTATTGGGGGCTATATCTCTCTGAAGAAATCTTCCCAAGAAAAACCTAGGGGAGACTCACTCTATGTTGGAGTCAACCTGAAGGCGCAGAACAACTACTTTGTACCAGCAGTGGTAGTTCCCTTTCCCCAAAACTGGGATTTGAGGTGGTTTATGAGAATTAAAAACAAGTACAGATAAAAACACACACATAGGCATTACTAAAAATCTAACATTTTACAAATAAAAATGCCCCAGTAAATGCACTTTGCAAATCAATCTTCTATATATGGATTATTGATTATCTTGTATCTGTTTTAAGTGGGAAGTCTACTTGGGTCCCACTGAGGAGGAAAAGGTGCACTCCACTGCACCACCAGAGCCCCCCACCCGAAAGACTCTGGGACTGGGGTTAAGAGGGCTGGAGCAGCATGTGGACTCTGCTTCATACAACCTGCAGAGGGGAACAAGGGTGCGGAGTGTTGTCTGGTGCAAAAGCGTGGAGGTCCTTGTCCCTTGTGCGCTCACCTCCTGGGCCACACACACCTCCAAGACAACTCTTTCTACCCACACAACACCCAGCCCCCTCTCTCTGCCCCAGCCTTCCATTTGCTAGAAAAACTGCACCCTGGGCATCCTCCTCTTGGGGGTGGGGGGCAGGGAAGGCAATCCAGGCCACTCACCAGATCCGGGGTTCCCTTGGGTGTCCTGCACCCTGGAACAATGGGCATCCAGGACACACAGCTCATCCCCTTGCTCAATTGTGCCGACAAGCTCTGGTTTGGGAGGTATGGATCCTGTGCATGCCACAAGGGAGAAAGAAACCAGAGTGAGTTTGTCACCTTACGGAAGCAGCTACCTCAGGGTGGGTAGGAAGCCATTGCTATTTTTGTTTTGTTTTTTAGCAATTATTTGTTTCCTGCCCCCCCCCCACCGAATCCAAGGTGGCTCGTAGGAAAAGTTAAAAGAAAGTGCAGCTGATAAATAATAATGAAGAGAGAAGTTTAAAAATGAATTATCCTATGAAAACACTACTGATTTAAAACATCACAGAACTGGGTTTTTAAAAACAAAACAAAACAATTAGCATCCAAGTTTAGCACACACACAATATATTCACCTCACCATGAGGATGGAGGGACCCTCTTTCAGTTCTGGAACCCAATCCAATTTCAAAGACGTTTCCACAGGGGTGTGGGTTAAAAGTGGCAGATGAGGCTCCAAATACTCTCCTTATCTTAACGCTCTTTCTACCAGCAACTGACCCCCAGGAGGGGCCTTTCAAGCTTCCAAGGAAGGGAACCCTACAAAGGCTGGACATCCCCCTACAACAAATTCATGGGGAAGGGGGTTGTCATTGGGGAAGTTTATACGGCTGGATTGGGATCCCAGGAGGTTCAGTCACAGGGCTGGAGGTTCCCATCCTCTGTTGGCTTGGCTCCCAACTTTTGGCCCTCCAGGTGTTTTGGGCTCCGCTGCCAGCATCCCTCACATCTGGCTATGCTGGCTGAGCATCTGGGCAGCCCAAACATTTGGCGGAGGAAAGAAAATCTCTGACTCCAAGTGGGGAGGGCCAGTGGCCAGGGGTTGGGGGCTGCATTGCTTCCCCAGGAGAACCTGGAGGGTCACACGCCCCAGTGTAAGACTCCCACCCTGGAAAAAATAGTGGGTGAGTGAGGAATTGGGCCAAAATTCTGCATAGGGAGTCAGGGCAGTGCACCTCAGAAACAATCTTGGGGGGCATGTGCAGTCCACAGAGCAGACTTTTCTCACCCCCAACTCAATCTGAAAATGAAAGGTGGGAATCATGCAGCCTTGCCAGGTGCTACTGGAATGCAACTCCCAGCAACCCTCAGCACTGGGTGGGTTGGGATTTGTAGTCTAACTACACCTGGAGAAAGGATTCACTTTGCTGACCCGTTCTATTACACTACACACACCTCTGGGGGACAGAGAACCCTATATGTCATTTCAGTAAGAAACAGTCCAAATTGTTGCTAAAAGGGGGCCTCCTTTCTCCACCATCAGCCCTACTTCTGGGTGACCTCAAAGCCCTCTTCACACCACAGACCACCAAAGGTGCTGTCTGGACAAACTCTGGGCTTGTCAGACCCACTTCACACGCACCCCTCTCTCCACCCCAGAGGAACAGTGGGGGTCTTTCAGGGGCCCTTTTTGAGGCCTGGACCCTCACCCAGCGACGCCACCAGCTCAAAGTTGTCCTCCATGACCTCCCAGTAGAGCTCCCGCTGCCATTCCGCGAGGGACGCCCACTCCTCCTGGGTGAAGTAGACCGCCACTTCCTCAAAGTTCACCAAGGCCTGGGGAGGGAGAAAGTGGAACGGAGGACATTTGAGATCAAACCACCGAGTGGCAATTCCCACCCCCTGCAGTCGGGGCAACCACAGAGAGCGCGAGCAGGCTGCAGTCTGCTCAGGATTTGGAAACCTCAGGTTTGGAGACTAATACCCCAACTGGCATGGCTGGTTCTTACCCTCCCCCACTAACCCCCTTTTCAGATTCTGGCACTGTGATGCCTCAGACTGCCTGGAGCTCCCCAGCCCAATCTTCCTAGCCCAGTGCCAGGTGCAATTTTCACTTGTTTTCTTCTTGCCAGCAAGATTTTTTTCCATACTAAATGCTGTTAAAATAAAAGGCAATTTTTTTGTGTGTGTTCTTGCATGCAAGAATGAATTATTTCAAGATGCTACTCCCCACTACACACGTACATAAGGATTTTGGCAGGTATTCACACTTTTGGGCTTGAGAGGAAATTCATTTGCAGAAAATACACATTTTGTTTGTTTTGAAAAGAAAATGTCAGGTTGTATTTTTACATTGTTACATTGTTTCCTGCCCAAAAACACTTGTTTTTTTTCCTCCACGTAACAAAATATCTATACAAAAACCAAACTTTTTGCACGGGAAAAATATATGAATTTTGTGCAAATTAATTTTTACCCAAACTGCCCAAAAGCGTAACATATTCGTTGGCTAATCTCCTTTTCCTTGGTCGAGGAACTAACGTAACAAGACGTCTTTTTTATTTGGTCAAAGATGCAGAAATTAACAGCCCCCTTTAATCCCTAGCACCTGGAACACGGAGAGCAACAAGAGTGCCCCTGAGCATGCACAGAGCAACTTCTCCCTCCCCACCGCAGCCACGGCCCATTTTACAGGCTGACAGGAGGGAAGACCCTTCGGCTGGAGAAGGCCCACCGGGAAGCGGAGGGGTCCTTATTCTCCCCGGGCGCCCCCGGAAGAGCCCGCCTCCCCCGCAAGGCCGGGGTCGCCCCGGGTCCCCCCAGAGAGGCCCCCTCCTGACTGGCCCACCCACTCCCCCTCGGGAAGGGGGGTAAGTAAGGAGGGCCCGATTCCCGGAAGCCCCGTCCTCGATCTCGGGTGGGGGGGCTGAGCCAGGGGCCCTCCCGCTCGCCCGGGGCTCCAGAAGACCTGGAACCCCGCCCGCCAGGATTTGGGGGACCCTTCGCAGCGCGCCTCCCTCCGCGTGCCCGCGAGGGAGGGGGAGGCCAGCTCCCCAAGACCACCGCTGCCGCCGGGGGGTCTCTGCCCCGAAGCGCCCTCCCGTCGGAGCCGCCGGCCCTTCGGGGAGAGCACGAAGCGCCCCCGCGCCGCCCGACTTCTCCCGAGCCCGGGTCCAGGGGCTTCTCCCGTCCCCTCCTACCTGCGGCCGGCCGCCCCCCGCGCCATCCATCGCCCCTGGCCCGATGGAAAAGGGGGGCGGGGGAGGGAAAGCGCCGGGAGGAGCCGCCGCCCCGAGGCCGCCCCCGCCCCGCTCTGGCGTCAGCGCCGCGGCTCAGAGTGCGACGGGGCGACCCCCGGCCTCGCCTCGCCCCGCTTCGCTCCGTTCTTGGGGGGGCCGCCCCGCCCGCCCGCCCGCTCCTCCCCTCCCCGCGCCCTCCCCGCCCCTTCAGGGCCCGGCCTGCCCGCCTGCCCACCTGCCGGCTCCGTGGCCGTCGGACGCGCGAGTGTCGGGGGCTGCGGCGACTGCCGAGGGGAGGGGGCCCGGGAGCTGCGGGGAGAGGCGACGGGGAGGAGGAGGAGCAGGGGAGAGGAGAGGAGGGGGCGACCGGCGCCAAGGACCCCCTCCTCCCCCTTCCCCTCCTCCTTCCCCGCTCCTCGGGGCCGGCGAGGACAGAGCCTTCCGTGGCGGGTGGGGGCGCCGCCGGGTGGCCCTCTGGGGATGGGGGGCCGCGGTCTTGCCTCTTTCCTCCGCTCCCCCCTCTGCAAAGTGGGCAGGGGGAGGGGATTCGACTGTCCCCACCAGTGGCGCTGGCGGAGAGAAGGGTGGGAAGCTTTATTGGGGGCTGTTAGGCAAATTCAGGGCGAGAAATGGCTAGCAGTAGATGCGATGAGCGGGAGGGGGGTCTATAGGCCCCTCGGGATCGGAGGCAGAAGCCCCCCCCGAGATCTGTGAGGGGAGCAGTGGTCCCCCGTCCTGCCAGCCTGTCAGGGCAGCTGGGGGCAGCCATGGGGACTGCCATGCGGACCCTGGAGAGACTGGGCCTGGCGCGCTGCCTTCTCCTGTTCTCAGACCTGGAGAAAGTGGGGGGAGGGAGGGTCGTGCCAGGCTTCAGCCAAGTCTCTGTAAGCCTCTTTCCCTCCCTTTCTGGACACCCCCCCCCAGCGCAAGGGCTGAGGAGGAAGGGCAGCCTCTCCACATGGCCAGGAAGGAGGTGGAAAGGGGCCTTTGTCCAGCCCATCAAATGGGAAGCTGAGAAACAGGGCAAGGGGGGGGTGAGTTGGAGAGGCCAGGGGGCCACAGAAGTCGAGGGGCCAGGAGGGAAGCCAGGAGGGGCTTCTTCTCTCTCTTTAAACTCACCAGTTCCAGCGCAAGGAACTGGCAAAACCAGCTCTGAGGGTCCCTTCCCCAAGAAAAGCCCATGCAATTCATGGGGCACCGCAAGTCAACAGAGACCTGAAGCACAGAGACCTCACCTTGGTCCCTTTTCCCCAAATGCTGCAGACAACAACTTCCAGCGCATGGGAAAAGGTGCCTTTTGGACTGTCACTCCCAGAATCCCCCAGGCAGCCACGCCCAGGACAGAACCCTATGGCACCCCACTGCTTACTTCTCTTCGTCCTGGGGTGTCAAAGGGTCTGTCCTGGCCCCGGGCTATTCAACATCCTCACTTGCCTTGCTGACAGTTTCCTAGTCCTAGGTGGGGGAGGCTATTTTATATCTGATGCTAAGCAGCACTGATGACCTAGTTAATGGGGTAGAAGTGGCAGGATCCTTAGGCGGGAGTGACCAGGTTCTCCTGGAGTCCATTATAGGGCCAAAAGGAGAAGAGCCATAGTCAGGGTCACATTCAAGACTTCAGAAAGCTGATTTCAGTAAAGTGAGGGAGACACTGGCAGTGATCCCGTACTCAGGAATACTAAAAGAGAAGGGGGCTCATGATGGACGGGAGCTTCTTAAAAGTGAGATATTGAGGGCACAATTTCAAACAATTCCAGGGAGAAGGGAAAATGGGAGGTATCTAAAGAAACCAGGAGGAATGTCTAAAGAACTTTCAACTGAGCTAAGATTTAAAGGGCACATGTAAAAAAAATAGAAAAAAGGGGGAAATCACCAAAGAGGAATTACAACAATGGCTTCAAAATACAGGAAAAGAGAGTCCACAAGCTAAACATTAGGAAGAACTTCCTGGCAATAAGAGCAGTAAGATAGTGGAATCTGCTGCTGCCTGAATGGAGTGTGGTGGAGTCTCCTCCTCCTTGGGAGGTTTTTGAACAGAGGCTGGACGGCCACCGTCAAAGGGAGGACCTGGACGGTGCCTTCCTGCCTGGCAGAAGCGGGTTGCACTGGAGGGCCCCGGGGGCCTCTTCCAACTCTAAGATTCCTTGAGACCGTATTCTTGGAACCTGGAACCAGCCTTTTGCTGAGCTAAAGAGAGACACCCCTTCCCATGTGCTGCCTGAGGACAGAGTGTGCAGGATGCCTGCGAAGGAGCTGCCCCCGCTCCTCCCCAGCAAACCAGCCTTTGGGGCTGAGGACCACCCACTTCCCCTCCCTGTGCCCTGCGTGGTCCCACAAAAGGCTGGCCCCCTCCCTCCCTCCCTCCCTCCCTCTGCCGTGCCCACATCTATGGGCAGCTGTGGTTGCGGAATGTGCGGCGTCCGCCCTCACTGGGGATAGACCCCGGGCGTCCGTGGCTTCCTGCCTCCAGGGAGGGCTTGGAATCCAAGACCCAGGGGGCCGTGTCGAGCTCTGGGCATTTTTCCTTTCTTTCGGGAGCGGGTCTTTCATGCAGCTAACGCCTCTGGCCTCGATGCGCCACCCAAGTACTACGGGTTCCCTGAATATTTTGTACGTGCTTCTAAATGGCCTAGTTCTAATTTGGCAAATTGTTTAATATGCCTTAAAGCAGCTTATTCTCCGGTTTAAATTGTTTTCGCCCGTCTTAAGTGTGTTTTTCGTCCTGTACCGCGGTGAGTTTTAAGTCAGGATAAATCAGTACAGCAGTGGTTCTCAACCTGTGGGTCCCCAGATGTTTCTAGACTTCAGCTCCCAGAAGCCCTGAGCATTGACCATAGTGGCTGGGGCTTCTGGGAGCTGAAGTCCACAAACATCTGGGGACCCACAGGTTGAGAAGCACTGCGGTACAGCGACACAGCTCATCGCAACGTGTTCCCAGGAGGAAACCCGCCAAGCTGGTGGCGGGGAGTTCCGACGGCTCCGGCTCCGGGAGGCCGGGGTCCCTCTCTCCGCGACGCCTCGGACTCCATCTCCCATGAGCCTCAGCAGGGGACGCCTGAGTGCGGGCGATCATGGGAACCGCGGCCCAAACCGGGAGGAACCTCCCCATTCCTTTAGAAGAAGATGCTGACGTCACATCCGGATTTCCCGTGGCCTCACAACGGCGGTAGCGAAGCGTGAGGTCGCTCTGGCCGTGGCACCTCTATGGCGCGGAGCGTCCTGGGCCTCCCGTCCTCCCTAGGGAGCGGCGTCGGCTCAGGGCCCTCCGCACTTCCGCCATAGAGTTTATTAAAGCCGATTGGAGCTTTGGAGCGCATGCGCGCTCTTTCGGTTTCGCTAAGGGCGCACCTCAGCTTCAGCTTCCCTCTGCCTCCCCTGCCGGGCTTCTGCCTGACGTATGGCGCGCGCCCGTGGAGCTTCCGCCCGCGGATGGGAACCGCTCTGCTTTATTGCAAAAAAAAATAAAAAAATGTTCTTCCTTCCCCGAATAAGAAAACCAAGCGCTTTTTCTCCGAAGGGCAGAGGTGCCGCCCCGCCCCCCTTTTCCAAGCGGGCAGCAGGAGATCACTTGCCTTGTATAGATCTATGTAAGTATATATATATGTCTGTGTGTGTGTATTGCAGTTACTAGAAATAGAAATTAAAAGCCCCCCGATAAAATACGTTTCCCATTTCTCTTCTTCCTGGAACTGTGGTTGTGCTTTTGGCATTTCCTTCTTCCTGAGCTCCCACCCGTGGCTGGGTGCCTTTTCCCTTCAGCGTCCCCGGCCGTGGGGTTCCGCCCTGCCCTCCTCTGAGCTTCATGCCGCCGGCTTTCCCGGAGTCCGGCGTCCTCTTCGTCGGCCCGGAGAGGTTGGTCTGCAGTCAACTCAAGGAGGAGAGAAGGAAGTCGCCCTGCTGCCGGCGGAGGGTGGCCGTGGTGTCGGGGGTCGCCCGTTCAGGGTCCCCCGGATGGCGAGAGCGTCGCGCGTGGACTGCCAGCCACGGTGGCTCTCGGCTTCTCATCAAAGACTCACGCACAGACGGACAGAGGAAATCTTAGCTAAAGGGGGGTCTTCTCAAAGCAGGACGAGGGTTTATTTATTGGTTTATTTTATGTGCATGCGCCCCTTCTCCAAGGTTGGGACCCAAGCCTCGCAACAGAAAAGTAACCTTGTTTGCCTGTTCTGTGCTTTAGAAAGGAGCAGGGTCTTTGTTGCTGGTGGAGTTATTACCTGTCTTGTATTGCCCAGGCATGGCCAGTAAGGGGAGCAGCCTCTGCCTGCACTGAAATCCCTCCATACTTGCCCCTCTTACCTGACAACAGTAGCATCTCAGACAGGAGGCAGACCTGTGACTCTAAGATCATCAGCATTTTTCTCCTGTGTAGTTTTCAACACCTTTGCCTGATAAAGAAGCCAGGGCAGCTTTGAAAGCTTGCATGATGTGTTCTGTGCTTTCGAGTTGGCCCAATAAAAGTGCCACTGCTTGTGGATTTTGTTGTATTTTGCTGCGTGGTCAACACGGTATGTTTTTAGGGAGATGGGATAAGGAGCGCTTAACCAAGCCTCCTTCCTTCTAGCCAGAAGTTAGATGCAAGCCCGCGCGGAGGTTGAGCTTTGGCACCACAACAGTTTGGAGGAAAGCAACTAAGTAAATATATAGATTTCCCTGGAGTGTCTTTCTAAATTGCAGCAAGAAATCAATCAAGGCTTACAAACTGTAGCAGGATGCTCTCCTAGCTCAGCATCTGATCCACACCCAGGCCTTCGCTCAAGCACTGCCTGGTTTCTCAGATGTCTCTTAAGAGATGAAGCCCATCATCAGAGTTGCTCCACAGCAGCAGTAAAAACTTTCTGGGATACCACATACTGCCCATGATCTCAGAAGCGACACAACTCTCTAACTAACCTGAAACCTATTTTTGATTTGACACGTGTAGACCACTCAAACTGCAAAGGAGGAGGGTCCACATGGAGCTCTTGTAACCCATATCTCCATTCCTTTGTCAGTGAATATACATCCATTTTGTACCCACTGAGGGTCCAAACTGATGTAAAATCCAAGCACAGTACAAAATACATGCATATTTGGTAAGGAAATGGGAATAAGTCTTCCCACTGCCTGCTTCCAGGCTATGGAACTCCCTCCCACAGGTCTGCTTGTCCTATGCCCCTGCTCTCTTTTCACCAGCAGGTGAAAACTCTTTTATTATTATTCAGGACAGCTTTGACATTTAAATTATTCAGCAGTAGCATATATGGAGTTTTATGTAATGTTTTTATCTTCTCTTAGAATCATGTGCCCTGGGCAAGGGCAGATGAAGGCATGTCTAGTCAGACACGCCGTGGCCGCGACCAGGTGGTCCATCTGAGGCACACAGGACTGAAGCAGCAAAGCAAGGCAGCAGGGCTGCTGCAGGGCACACAGAATGAGGCCTGGTGTCTTATGCGGGGGTCACACAGTACAGCTCAGACACCCTCTTCCTCTTTCTCTGGGTCCTTCCCTTTCTTGTCGTAGGGAGGGGGCACATCTTTCTGTGAAGAAGTGAGAAAATAGATCTTAGCTCTCCCCAAACCCAAGTCCTGTAATCCTGGATGAACCAACCAGTTCTTTGCCAAGGGGTCTGGCACCTTCACAGGCTCACAGAATCACAGATTTGGGAGGGAGCTGGTCTAACCCCCTTCTGCCACGCTCAAGGGGCTCAGCCACCAGTTCCTCTTTTCCTTTCAGGGGAGGGTGGATTTGAACTGAGAACCAGCTGCCTCTGGGCTGGACCTGGGTGGGGGAAGGGGCTGGCTAGCCCAGGGCCCCACCCCGAAGCTGATATTCCCAAGGCGCCCTTTGGACGCCCTGGGAAAGCCAAGGGCAATCAAGGCCTGCTTGGCTCCCTGATTCTCCCCCCAGCAGGGGTGAGGTCCCAGAAAGTGGCCGCTGTGAGCCCATCCAGCCGCTCCTCTGCCCCGAAGGCAACCGGGGCTCTTTCCCTGCAGCGGCCATTCCGTCCCAGCCGGAATCCTCCCCCAGCTGTGGGACGAGCCGCCCCGTCACCCACCGGCATCCCCCCACCCCGGTCCCCGCGGGCTCCTCGAACCGGTCCGGTCGACAGCGGGAGCTCCCCTTTTCGACCGAGGGAGGCGGTCGTGGTCCCCCAGGCAGAGGCATTCCCCGCCGCCCGCCTCCAAGGGCGACACCCGAGGAAGGGAGGCGGCTCGACCCCCGCCCCGGGCCAAAGGGAATCCGCCCGACCCGGCTTTCCGAGCCCCCACCCCGCCACTTGTCTTCTTTTCTTCCTGCGCCCCTCCACCCTTTCCGCTGGCCCGGGTCCCGCCTGCAACGGACCCTTTCAAAAGGGCACTGCTTCGGGGCAGCTGGGGAGCCCCCTCCTCCTCTCGAGCAGGACGATCCAGATCAAGAAAGGCGCACCGAGTAGACCCGGGAGAATCGGGCTTCTGGAGCCGGGGCGGGGCCGGGTTCAACCTCTGGGCGCCCCGCCCTTGAGAAAGCCCCGCCAGGGGACCCCCCTTGCCCTCCCTCAGACCGAAAAGTCAGGGGGCGCCCAGAAAAGAGGATCCGGCGGTGCTTGGGGTCCCCGACTTCGCCACCACCCCTTCCCAAGGGGAGCAGCCGGGGGGGTCTGGCTCGGCAGAGAGAGGGAGGAGCCGCAGTGGGGGACCCCATCCGCGGCACACTCGCCCGCCCCCGCCCGCCACAGAAGAAGCTCCCAGCCGGGTGAGGAAGTGGGGTGGAGGGTCTCCTCCCGGCGAGTCCGGCCCTGTCCCCATCCTTGCAGCCAGTCCAGCCTCGGGGGCACTCTGGGGCCCCGAGCCCGTCCCCCCTCCCCAGGGCGGCAACCGCAGCCGCAACCCCCCACAGGCCCCCTCCTCGTCTTCCTCCCTTCCTCACTGGTGGGCCGGGCGCCGCTGCAGCCGCTGCTCCAGGAAACCGGCTGGAAGGGGAGGC
>CAOKZL010004172.1:0-92665 GCA_948472985.1 Iguana delicatissima
GATATTCTTTATGTTTCAGCATCCCAAGCCACTGTCCTGACCTATCAGATAGGTGCCAATAAGCAGGCAGCTAACCTGAAAGGCGGTCAGGTCCTGCAGATTCTTGTGTTGCCTGGAAGCCCAGTCTACCTCTCAGCCAGTTCACCAGTACAGGTGTACTTCTACAGTACAGGTGCAAAATTCCAAACCCTTTACTATGACACTTTATTGATGGAGATTCCAGATGCAGACAGGTACAGTAGTGCATACACTGTGAATGGACAGGCTGGCTTTCAGAACTTTGTTTTTCTGGTGGCAAAGACTACAGAAGTTAATGGTTTCACAGTGGCTGGCAAGCCACTTGTCGAGGTGCAGTGGAATCCAATCCCTGGCACAGAATACTCTTGGGGAAAGTTTGAGCTGCCATCAATGATTTTGACCTACAAAGTGGTACATCCTAAATCTCCTTTTGGCCTCTTCTGCGTGGGCCTTGCAAATATGAACAGCTATGGGACACCTGGTGCTGCCCTGGAGAGTAAGTAGAGTGTTTGTGTGGCTAGTACCTTACTTGGGCATTACTGGTGGAGGCAATAGAAAGAAATTTAGAAGAAAATGCTGTGCTCTCATAGTTAGGGCTGCAGTAGTTAAGCCCACTGCTATAGGACGTGTGCCTGCTCCAGGCTTGAGAGAGTGCTGGGAGCAAGATGCCTTCACTCCTCCTTATGATATCGCTGGTACTGTTTGTGTTACCTTCTTTCTCTGGACCCAATTTGAGTGCTATCCTTCGAAAGAAAATGGCAATTCAAGAGGAGTGTTCTGTTCCTTAAGAACATAAGAAGAACCCTAATAGACTAGACCACAGGCCTATCTAGTCCATGTGTTCCTGACAGCAGCAACTTGTATTTGGAGAAACAGGAACTGACTGCAGTGGCTTTTACTAGTGTGCTCTTTAACTGACTTTTCTGTTATAGTGGATTGATTTTAAATGGTTTAATTCTATGAGTAACCTGACTGTATTTTAATAATAATTTTGTAACAAAAGCCAGCATAGTGTAGTGTAGTGGTTTGAATGTTGAACTATGACTCCTGAGAGTAGAGTTCAAATTCCCACTTAGCAATGGAAATCCACTGGGTGACCTTGGGCAAGTTGCATTCTCTCAGCCTCAGAGGGAGGCAAAGAGAAACCCCCTCTGAACAAATATTTCCACAAAAATCCTATGATAGGTTCACATTACGGTTACCAGCAACTGGAAATGACTTGAAGGCACACAACAACAATAAGCATTTTCTCTCTGATTTTACCCATGTCTTGTATCTGCTTGTATGAGCATTTCTTTTTCTTCAGCTGTTAGAGGCATTTTATTGCCCTTATGACTGGTAGTTATTGAGAACCATATCTACAAATTTGTCCAATGCCCTTTTAAAGTCATCTAAGCTGCTGGCTATCTCTGCATGTAGTAGTGGTAAATTTCATAGTTGACTAATTTATGTAATATGTGAAACACTACGCTTCACATTGGATCTCCCACTATTCAGGGTGATAGTAGACAGAGGGATCCTACACCTAAATCTACATTCATCCCAACTAGAATAAACCCTTGAATCAAAGGAATTTGAGGATAAGTGCTGACCTGTCAAGTTCATCATTGGTTCATTGTGTCTGCTCTAGCTGGAACTGCGAATGGGATTTTTACCCTTCTGCTCATAAATAAAAAGCCTTGCATGAATACTCCCTCTTTTTTCCTGGAGGGATTTTCTTGGTTGACAAGACACAGGAACGCTGCAAAGTGAAGACACTATCATCAACTAGAATGGGACATTCTGAGGCCATGATAAAAATGCCATATAGATACACCTTCTCTTTCATTACATGATCCCAAATTCTGGTTCTATGAAAGGAAGAGAAACATCTTCACCCTCTTCATTCTTCTCTTTGCCCCCTTTCTGCTCACGGGCTCATAAAGGGCAGGCCAACAGGCAGAAAAGGCAGCACATGACATCTGGAAGCCAAATGCTAACCAGATTCTTACCTTGTGTTCCTAGGGCTGGCAAACTTGGTTCTGTTATTTTAACCTCCCACAATGTGGCTAACAAGGCATCATTCTGGGGCATTGTGGGAAACTGAAATGGTGATTCCAAGCTTCCTAGTGTGGGAAATAGGGAAGGAAGTAGAAAGCCATAAATATTTTTAGTTGAAGTAAGCATGATGTATTGATTTGAGAGCATTGGACTACAAGCCTGGAGGCCAGATTTGATTTCCTGCTTGGCCATGAAAACCCACTGGATTATCTTGGGTGCACCACACACTCTCAGGCTCCCAAACCCCCTGAAAGGTTTGCTTTAGGGTCTTAATAAGTTGCAAACAACTTGAAGGTGCATAACAAAAACAATATCTAATTCAATTGCATTTACATTGGAAGGGGAAAAATTATGATAAATTTGCTGTTTAATTTAGGGTAGATGCCCACCCTAAGAAGTCTTTTTGGGATAAATCTGAAAAATGCCATTTATGATTTTACTTACCTCACCCCCTAAACATGTTTTTTAATTTAGAGGGGAGGAAACAGCTGCATGATTTTTTTTAAAAGCTTTTCTCGCTTCCTTCTTTTCTCTTCCTTTTATATCCTCCTCCATCCTGACATTTTCTAGGTTTTTCTAAAGAAATTTCTGATTCTAGTAGTTTGGATACTTTATTATTTTTGGAAATTGGTGGGAGTGGGGAAAGATTAGTTACTTGAAAAGCCCCTTAGCACAATTACTGCTAACTTCAAAAGCCGATAAGGCAACTCATCCCACAGGAACAATAACTGAATAAGTAATTTGACTCTTATGACCTAAGCATTGTTAATTAATAAACCCTGAGGGACTAAGACAAAGCAAGAAGTAGTTCCGCAAACATCCAAGGGAGCTAGAGTTTAGCTAAAGAACCAGCTGGGAAGTGTAAAATTTATTGGTACCTTAATTAATGTATTACCTGATTAATAAGTTAATTCTGAAATTAGGTTAATGCACAGATACCCAACTTGAGTCAAGACTTTAATTAAAAAATAATTTTAATTAAGTTATCCTGTTTTATTTTTTTAAAAGTTGCAACTAAATAGATAACTCGGTTGGTTTCAAATACTTCATATTACTTCTTTTTGTGACTTCTTGTTGTGATTTCTGACTTATAGAGACCCTAAGGTGAGCCTATCATGGGTTTTTCCAGGACTGAGATCATGTGATGTGTCCTAGGTCACCCAGTGGGTTTTCATGGCCGAATGAGGAACCAAACCCTGATCTTCATGGTTGTAGACCAATGCTTGTAGACCAATGCTTGGTTGTAGACCAATGCTTAAACCACTACACCACACAGATTCTAATCTAAGTTTTCTACTGCTGACCCCTGTCACATTTACCTAGAAATTTACTGCTGAGAACTCCATCAAGCCTGGAAGCACCAGCAGAGTCAAGAGGCTCCCTACTTGACAGTGGGCTCATTGTTTGGACGTGAACTGTTGATGATTTTCAAAACAGTATTAACTTTTTTTACTGCTCTCCTTGTCCTCCCGCTTTCAGTCAGTCATTAAAATTTTCTCTCCATCTTTGGGGCACCAACACTCAGCTGTGATCACATTCTGTGTGAGATAAGCCTGGAATGTAAGATGATCAATGGACATCCGAAGTGTGTACCAGTCTCTGAATCTATCTGCTGGGCCTGGGGCGATCCACACTACCACACTTTTGATGGCCGCAATTTTGACTTCCAAGGCACTTGTACCTACACTCTTTCCAAGACAACCAACAATGACTTTGGGCTCCCATCCTTCCACATCTTTGCCAAGAATGAAAACAGGGGGAATAAACATGTGTCCTATGTGGGGATGGCGACCATTGAGGTTTATGGATTCCTCATCACAGTGGTCAGATCAGAGTTTGGTCATGTGAGGGTAAGTGATGGTGGATTCAGGAGTGGAGTCAATCCCAGGGATCCCCAACCATCACGAAAGCTGACATTACTGCACTCATTAAAGTGAGGGCACAGGGTCACACTACAATAGATGGAAGTTGGTTCATCTGTTAGTTGAACCTGAGAAAAACCTCAGAGATTATAGGGAAAAGATGAGGAATACTGCAAATATCAGGAGGATTAAATTAGATACAGTGGGCTGTTGGTATCTGCTGGGGTTTGGTTCCAGGATCTCCTGTGGATACCAAAATTTGTGGATGCTCAAGTTCCATTATATACGATGGCGTAGTAAAGTGGTGCCCCTTATATAAAATGTGAACAATTCAAAGGTTTGCTTTTTGGATTTTTTTTTTAAAAAACATTTTCAAGTTGTATTGGTTGAATCCATGGATGCAGAATCTATGGATACAGAGGGCCAACTGTATACATCTTTCATTTTCTTTGGCAACCATTTTGAGATATGTTTCTTCTTAATTTGTAAGTGTGACACTATTTCAAGAGAGAGAATTTGCTTTTCACTATATGATAAAGATCACAGGGGAATAATTAGGGACCTCAAATCTACAGATTAAATTGTTGTTATTAAGTTCTGTCAGCTTGACTTTGAGTAATGGAGATCCTATCATAAGATTATTTTAGCAAGATTTGTTCAGAAAGGGTTCAGTGGTATCCTGTTCCAACACTAAAACTTTTGTACCAGAAGTGATCCACAACTGAATTCATACATCCCTTTTAGTATAAGATGCAAAACAAATGGGAGAAAAGCAAAAACTAAAGATTGCTTTAAAAAAAATTAAATACTTTCCTAATTGCTATGTGCAACACTACAACATTGCTTACAAAATAAAAAAAGAAAGGATAGCATCTAATAAAATGAGAAAATTAGAGCAATAAAATACTACAGTCAGCTAAAGTGGAAGTGGCAGAATCAACAAAGTAAGCAGAATGATGGCAAAATGCTTCAAAAATCAAAGGCTTGGAAAGAATTGTCTTCAGATATCAAAGGAAACAATCTCAGCTAAAACATGTCATAAAATCTCTGTTTCAAGAAATAATAACTTCCACTCAAACCAGGACTAACTAAATGATTTTTGTGGTATCATCTTATGCAGAGCTTTGAAGTAATGAGTTTTGTGAAACGCATAACTTGGGAAGGCAATGAGGACATAATTGAATTTACATTTCAGAAGTAACATAACGACTGGGAACAATGGCATGCATCATTTTTGGTACAGCAAATTGTGTTTTCTGGTTACTTTAAGAATTTACTTTCTGTGGGAATTTATAGGCATTTTGAGAGGCATTTCCAATTTTGTGGAAATTTGTAAGGATTTTTTAAATTTTTTTTTTTTAAATAACAAGTGATGAAGAAGAAACAAGGAACATAACACAGCTGGGATAAAGTGCATTCTTAGAATAAAACTCTCAGAATTTCCAGCCAACATGGCAAGTGGGTGAGATATCCTGGGACCCCATAATTCAAAAAGTAATTTTTCAGAGCTATGAATGAGGGTCTGATTACTTTTACGGGCTTTATAATGTATTACCTGATGAATTATCTTTAAAAGAGGACTTTCCAAGCTCTTAACTGTGGGAAAGATTTTCCTACAGCCCAGGACCAATTCTTCTTCTAGTTCCCACTTTCCCTACAGCCCTGAGATCTGCTGGCGAGGCCCTTCTCTTGATCCCACCACTTTCACGGGTGGGAACAGAGGAGAAAGCCTTCTCAGTAGCTGCCTCCAGGCTCTCAAACTCCTTTCCCAAAGGAGTCAGACCGCCACCCTTCCTACTTTCTTTCCACAGTCAAGTAAAGTTGTTTTGTTCTGTTAGGCATCCAATGGCCTGTCTGATGGAATGTGCTAGATACTGTTAATTGTTTTGCTGATGTGTATAGGTGTGTGAATTTTTAAGTACGCATTTTAACTTTATTTTAATTCTTTTTGTCCGTTTCTGTTTTAACTTTTGTATTCTGTGGGTTTTAACTATTTTTTTAATTGTTGTAGGCTGCTTTGATTCCCATTTGGAGAAAAAAGAAGAGTATAATAGTAATTAATAATAATAATAATATGCTGATTTTTTTTAAAAAAAATCAAGTGTAGCAAATGAGGACAGCATATATGCACACACACACACACACACACACACACACACACACTTACTTTTGAAGACAGCAATCTTGCCCTGAAATTTTTCTCTTGCCCTAAGGACTGGAGAAGAGGGTTGACACCCTGAGAATTGGAAACTTGGCCCTTTCTGCACCTTACCTTGTCCTGGAGACATTCTGTGTGGATCCTAGCATTGGCCCTGCCAGGAGGAGATCACAACAGTATCACTCCTCTCCGCACCCGCACCTCTGGGGTCCAGAAAATGTGATGGCCATTTCTCTTCCTTCAGTAGTGCAGCTCAGCACTGTCACAGGCTGTCCTGGGGCTGGAAGTACAGCCACTGTGCTTCCAGGGTCTCCTCAGGGAAGGTACTGTATTTGCTGGTGTACAAGACTTGCTTTTTTCCCCTCAAAAAATACTCTTTGAAAATGGGGTTGTCTTCTATGCCGGTGTGTCTTATATGCCAGCAAATAGTATTTGCCAGTGCGTCTTATACACAGGTGTGTCTTATACGCTGGCAATATGGTAAGTGCACCCACCCAGCAATATGGTGGCACAATTGCAAGGAAAACCTATGGTAGGTTGGCAGAGTGAGCAGATAGGGCATCTATGTCCAATACCAAAGAGAAAGGGAGAGAGAGAGAGGGAGAGGAAGAGATTTTTTGGGTTTTGTTTTAACTTTTATATTTTGTGGGTTTTAACTATTTTTTTTTAATTGTTGTAAGCTGCTTCGAGTCCCATCGAGGGAGAAAAGCAGGGTATAAATAAAGATGGTCATGATGGTAGTAGTTGTAGTAGTAGTAGTAATAATAATAATAATAATAATAATAGACTGAAATTTTAAAAAGATCAAGTGTAGCAAATGAGGAAAGTATGTGTGTATACACACACACACACACACTGATGAAGACAGCAATCTTGCTCTGGAATTTCCCTCTTGACCTGAGGACTTGAGAAGAGGGTTGAGACTCTGAGAACTGGAAACTCTATGTATAACACCAGAATAAAAGAGAGAGTGAGAGGTCATAGCAAAAATTGAATCTAACCCCATGCTTCCAACCAGAGAAGAGCCTTTGCTAAAAATGTAATTGTTTCTTGTCTGAACTGAGCAAAACTCATTTCTAACTGCCTAAGCAACGGATTTTTCCTCCATTCCAATGCAGGTCAATGGGATTCTGACACCCATGCCCATCAATCTGAGCGGAGGGAAATTGCATCTTGCACAGAGTGGCACCGCTGTCATCATTACTGCTGACTTTCACCTCAGGGTATCTTATGACTGGAATCACCACCTCCCTATCACCCTCAGCAGTGCTTATCATGGGCTTGTCTCTGGCCTTTGTGGCAACAATAACAGGGATCCTGGAGATGACTTCCAAACCCCAGCAGGAACACTGGCTCCAGATGCCACTGCCTTTGGCGAGAGCTGGGTGGTGAAGGGCGAAGATGACTCCTGCTGGCACGATTGCCATGGGCCTTGCCAAGCATGCCCACCTGATCTGGTCAAAAGGTATGGATCCGAGTCCTATTGTGGGGTGATAACGGCAGTTTCCAATGGCCCCTTCACCCCTTGCCATGCCAAGGTGAACCCCGCTTCCTTCTTTGAGAGCTGCGTCTTTGATGTTTGTGCCAGTGAAGGCCACAGGCCAACCCTGTGTGATGCCCTGAAAGCCTACGCAGATGCCTGCCAGAGAGAGGGAGTCCAGATTGGGGAATGGAGGAGACCTGCTGGATGCCGTAAGTATACAAGGGGAACAGCTACCTAGGGTGGCCAGTTTTGTTGTTAGAGTGTTTGAATGGATACTGTGCTCATTTTGTGCAATAAAAGAGGAAACTGCAAAAAAATGTGGAAGCTGGCAGTGCTTCTCTTAAGCATTCCAGGCACATCATTCCTTTTCTTTCCCTCCCCTGGTTTTACATATTCCCCCCTGCCCAACAGTTAACAATTCTTGTCCACTGAGGCTGGGCTTTTTTTGTTTTGTTTTTGGAAGAGGGGTTATACCCTCGTAGGTTTCACTCCCTCTTCCTCCTGAATTCATTCATTCATAGAATCATAGAAACATAGAGTGGGAAGAGACCACAATGGCCATCGAGTCCAACCCCATGTCATGCAGGAACACACATTCAAAGCACCCCAGCAAATGGCCGTCCATCCTCTGCTTAAAAACTTCCAAAGAAGGTGACTCCACCACATTCCGAGGCAGCATATTCTACTGTTGAATGGCACTAATTGTCAGGAGGTTCTTCCTGGTGTTTAGGTGAAAATCATTTGTTTAATTCATTCATACTTCTGGAAAGTTTGGAAATTCACTGAGCAAAGTGATATTTTCCTCTTCTGTGTGGTCATGCCATCTTAGCTTCATTAAGATTTGTATGTGGGGAAACTGGGTTATTATTAGAATGTCTGATGAATCAGCTCTGGCCTGCTATCTGAGAATCTTTTAATTTTAGAGAGAGTCACTCACAGAAAAAATGCTGCCAAATGCAGAGCGTGTGATGCATTCATGCATACTCCAGCTGACCTGCAGTATATGAATTGCTGCTTAGTGCTTGCAGAAGTATGCAATGCAGGAAATAGTTCATGCAGACAGACAGACGTTCTCAGGGCAGCTGAAGTTAGGGCAGCTGAGATACAATGATTCACCGGATTTACCATCCTTTTTTTCAGCTGGTAGTAGCAGGCTAATTCTGGCCAGCTGAAGTGGAAATTGGAAATTTGGTCTGAATGTTTGAGCAGAAGAGGCCCTCCCCACCCCTCCTGTGTTTTCTGTGTTTGCGCTACAGCTTCCTTTGGTACTAGGTAGCATAGCCAATCATATATCTTTTTTTGATTGGGTCAGTAGTTTATCTGATGGTGGGAAATGCATTGGTGTCTCCTTTTATTTCAGTTAGCTTTCGGATAATCTTAGGCTTGTTTGTTTGTGCATACATGCACACATGTATACATATATCCATATGCATATATGTATGTACACATACCAGGTACATCCCAGATTTGTTAATCCACAACTCTTATCAGTTCCAGGCAGCATGGCCAGTAATCCTTTGTCTAAGCACTAGTCATAGGTAGAGAGCCAGCATGGTATAGTAGTTTGAGCATTGGACTATGACCCTGGAGACTGGGGTTCAGTTTCTCACTTGACCATGGAACCCTCTGGTTAGTTGGACAAGATTTGTTTTTGACTAGAATAGACCCTCTACCTCCATTAGATGTATCTACATGTTGACTCACTGTACATGAATTGATTGAATGGGTCGGCTAGTTGGGACTATCCAACAGGATGCCAGACTGTATACAGCGACAGAGAGCCCTTCGTAGCTGCCACTTGGTAGCCATTGTTGCCCTTCACCAGACAGAATGTCCTGGAATGTTACATGACAAGATGAGGCGAGAGAGCCAATTTGGCTTTCTTCAGTTTCTTACAAAAACTTTGTAGTAACAACCCTTTCCCTCCAATTGTCTATGTTGCTGATCTGCTCCATGTTATATTCACCATTTGAATTCTCCCTGTTTTTGCACAGCTCTGGAGTGCCCTCCGAACAGCGAGTATCAGCTCTGTGGAATAGCCTGCCCAGCCACTTGTGTGGATGATCAAATTCAGACTCAAAAGCCCTGCCTGGATGTGTGTGTGGAAGGCTGCCAGTGTGAGGAAGGTTTTGTGCTGAGCCAGGGTATATGCATTCCCAGAAGCAGCTGTGGATGTCTTTATGAAGGATGCCTCTACCCCCTGAATGCCAAGTTCTGGGCTGATGATCAGTGTTCCAAGCTATGTGTGTGCAACCCAACCATAAGGCGGGTGGAATGTGCACTCAGTGCTTGCAAAGCCTCAGAGAAATGTGATGTACAGGAGGGTGTGCAGGGATGTTACCCTGTTGACTATGGCATCTGTTCTGCCACGGGAGACCCTCACTATCTTACCTTTGACAAATACAGATATGATTTCCAAGGGGTCTGTGTCTATGTACTTTCTGAAGTGTATCAAGACTCCAAGGATGTGACGTGGTTCGGTGTATATGTTCAAAATGAATATTGAGGAAATCGACATGTGACCTGGACTCGGAGTGTGCAGGTCAATGTCTATGATACCGAGATTATCATCAGCAGGCAGTATCCTGGCAAAATCTTGGTAAGTTGCTAAGCGTGATCATAAGCCTCCCTTGGTACAATCTGCCTGGACTGATCCTAAGCGAATTGGTCCTACAGTCTATGCCTGTGTCATCCACTTCTAGACCAGTTGCCCAGTCTGTGGCATATTTGAACCTGCCCTATGTGTGTTGTGACCCCCCAAAAGCCTGATAAGTCCTAAGGGGTTATGAAGTGTGGCTAGCTGACTGCACCTGGTTTAACTGGTTGCAAATTATTCAAACCTCCTGTAGGCTGTAAGCCATGTTTTTTGATCCCCTCATATAAATGAAGCGAAAGATTATGGCAGTGGAGATTACATGTCAGGTCCTGATTAACTCCTAGTTCCAGTAGTTAGGCTTAGAGGTTTTTAAAAGCTTTATTCAGGAACAACAAAGCAACAGCAGCACGTTCTGCCTTTTGCCAGAACAAATAACTATTGGGTTTGTGGTACCTTATAAGCTGTAACATTATAAATTTGCACGTGTAAGCATAATATTTGACAGCTAATTAAAACAACTCTTTTCCAGACTCCCATCTCCCTTGCCAAATGCACGACCTTGCA
Organism: Iguana delicatissima; assembly: GCA_948472985.1. NCBI lineage: Eukaryota > Metazoa > Chordata > Lepidosauria > Squamata > Iguanidae > Iguana > Iguana delicatissima. The sequence continues at coordinate 10,722 of CAOKZL010004172.1, forward strand.
GCTGTGCCTATTCTCTCTTATTAAAGTTGGTTAAAATAACGTTCCCTCATTCCGAACACATGGTTTCTCATTGAATTCTATCATCTCTGCCCTGACTTTTTGCAAACCTCAAGGTATGCATGACAAAGCCAACCTGGGATCAGTTCTCTGTGGTGATGTTTTTCTCTAAGTCTTCCTCTTCATTTGTTTAACCTCAACATCCTTTCCCTTCTTCATAGGTTGGCAGCATGTTAACCTTCCTTCCTTACAGCTCAGCTGGAGGAAGACTCAAGGTATTCAAGCAGGGCCTCAATGCTGTGATCCAGACCAACTTTGGCCTTTCTGTCAGATTCAACTGGGACAGCCAAGTTTCTGTCACTGTTCCTAGCACATATGCAGGCCTCTCATGGTCTGTGTGGGAACTTCAGTGGGAACCGTGGAGATGATGCCCTTGTGTCTGGTACCATTCATGTTCCCAGTATCCCAGTATTTGGCATCAGCAGCACTAAAGAATATGACTCAAACTGCAATGAGATCATCGATCCCAAATGCCCAGGGCTGGAAAGCATAGCTGAGCAGCAAGGTGTCTTGGGCAAGGACTGTGGGCTCATTGTTGCCAAGGATGGGCCCTTCCAGGAATGCCATGCACATATTGACCCAGAAGGTGCTTTCCGGGATTGCATCTATGACTACTGTTTCTTCAAGGGACATTACGCTTTCATCTGTGCTGGAATATCCAGCTACGCCATCGCTTGCCAAGCTGCTGGAATTACTATATACCCATGGAGATCTTCAACCTTCTGCCGTGAGTGCTGCACGATCCAAACCAGCTCCTCTGGGGGAAGGATAAGTCTATTTCTGGTAGTATCTGGGGGAAGATAAAGAGGTGAAAGGACAGTGTAAACGAAGGAACATATTGATTTAAAAGCCTAACAAAATCTGGTAGGTAAAGTATTGGCTGGTATTACAATAGAAGCAGGGAAGGCAGCTAGTTATGTCTGGAGATGCATTTCCTGGAGAGAGCAAAAAGGCCTTCAAGGAACAAGAGGGGAGATGTCAGCATGCTGAGGTTTGCAGAACTGCAAAAGGTAAATATTTTAAAAACTGCAAGCTTGCAAGGGATTCCCCTCCCCAAGACACCCCACTGTGTCTTGGGGAGGGGAATACCAGCCACTGTGGATTGAGCATGCTCTATATCCATACAATGTTGGATAACTGTTAGACAAGGACACTTGAGAATCTGGATGTGTGAGCAGGTGGGATGGAGTGGAACATTCTGGAAGAAGGAATAGCTAGCTGACTGGAACTCTGAATAGGAGCAGTTTTGCTAGGAGCTGATGGTCGATTGTGGTGGTGCTCTTGTTTTTGGTAGTGGTACTTTTATTAGGCCTACCAAAAAGGGACAAAATTCATACGCTGGCTTTTGAAGGCACACAACAACAACGATTATGATTTTGCACCCTTTTGATTGGCCGAATAAAGAGAACACTGCAATATAGTTTTTGGGTTTTGTTTCATGCTCAACATGGCTACCTCTGCATTGCTTTTGAAGGTCACCCATGTACAACATACAGGCCAAACTAAGGAGGAGATCATCTTAATGTTGAAGAAGTTCCAATAATTTGGAGTCCAAAAATAAGAATCTGAATCAGATCAAATGTACTTCTAGTTATGAATTTGTTTCCTGTGGGGGCCAGTGCCTTTGATGCCTATGGATGGCAGTACCCTTATATTGTGATTGTTCTTTGAAAGCAACAGGCTAACTTAGGTGCAGACCTAGGGGAGTCTATACAGCCCAAACAGTTCAGTCTTTCAATGGATGGCAATGCCAACAAGGTTCAAGAGAATAGCACTAGGAGGAGGCTGCCACTGCTGTTTCCTCTTCTCCTATATACCACAGCATTGGCTGCTGACGAAAGCCTCCAGTGTGGGATTTTTAGCCTCAATCTTAGGCCTACGTCTGGTGACACCAGTATATATTTGGGATCTCCGTAGCCAGAGTCTCTGGAAGGTCAGTGAGATGTATTGGTTTGAGTATTAGACTAGAACTCTTGGAAACCAGGGTTCGAACTCTCATTCGGCCACTGCATGACTTTAGGAGGGCGCAATCTTTCAGCCTCAGAGGAAGGCAATGAGAAACCTTCTCTGAACACATCTTGCCAGGAAGATCGTATGATGGACTTTAGCAAATGACCTGAAGGAACACAACTACAACAAGCAAATTTCTCTGTTTCTATCTGCAGCCCCACCCTGTCCTTTAAACAGTCACTATGAAGTTTGTGCCAAGGAGTGTGACCAGAGCTGCAGCAGCCTCTACGTTCCAGTTCCTTGTCCTGCTAGGTGCGAGGAGGACTGTGTCTGTAATGTGGGCTTTATCAAGAGCAATGATGTTTGTGTCCCAATAGCCCAGTGTGGCTGTTTCCATCAGGGACGATACTATCCAGCCTCGGAGTATTTTTACCCAAGTTGCGAAGAATGTTGCCAGTGCCAGGCTGGTGGGAAAGTGTTATGCGAAGTGGTCCGCTGTGGCCCTGGTGAAGAGTGCAAGCTGGCGGACGGAGTCCGGAAATGCCATCCAACTGCAAAAGCCACCTGCTCTGCAATTGGCAGCTTTTATCTTACCTTTGATAGTCTCCCCTTTAATTTCCAGGGCACCTGCACCTACCTCCTTGCCAAACTGCAGGAAAAGAATGTGGACTTGACACCCATCAGTGTTGTTGTAGAGAATGAAGCCTGGCTAAATGGGACGATCACTGTTATCAAGTTGGTCCGTGTACAGATCTTAGGCATTGAGCTTACTCTGCTGAGGAACAAAGCGGGAAGCATAATGGTAGGTCATGTAATGCTACTTATTGTATAATAATGGGGTTAATTTTCTCTCTACTTGTGCGTACTCACACATGAAGTAAACTATGGGCCTATAGGAAACTATGGAACTATCACCATCCTTTATAGGATATATAAAGAAGAGGGGCAGATGTTTCTGAGCAGTTATCCTTTAAGATTTTACAACCATAGGATCATAAACTTGGAAGAGGCCCTGTAGGTCATCAAGCCCACTCCCTCCCCTGCTACAGCATCCAGCTAGAGCATCCCCAGCAGGTAGCTGTCTGGCCTTTTTTTTGAAGATGTCCAGAGAAAGAGAACTCAACACTTCTCTAGGTAATTGGTTCCACTGTGAGAGCCTGAGAGCTCTTAACTGTCAAGAAATTTCCTTCTAATATTCAACTGAAATCTACCCTCCTATATAAATCCTGTTGAAATCTACCCTCCTGTACCCTTCTTTGGGGCAACAAAGAACAAACTGGCACCTGTCTCTCTGTGACAGTCCTTTTTGTGCTTAAGGAATACGTCATGTCACCTAGAGTGGAATCATGCCATAAAAGAAGCAGTCTATTCATAGGAAAAGGAGAGTTTTAGGCTGGGCACAAATCTGTTAGCCCAAGTCTTAAGAAAGATAGAGGGTAATACTGGCACTACTACAGATGAGCTCTGTCATGATCCTGAATGCTTCAGTTCCTGCTTACAAGGTAGAGATAGCAGATCATGTTGGCTTACACCGGGGGTTGCTAGCCTCCTTTTTATACTGGTAAGTGAACTCTGCTGTCACCCTCCCACATTTTTTCCACCAAACCATTAAATTTTGATGGTGTGGCTGCAATAAGCCACATACATTGCCCGGGTGTCTCGTTTTCAGAATAGTTGTCAGCTCCACACCTTCCACATTTCATTTGTGCAGCAGTGAAGACCTATCGGGGCCACAAAATAGAACCGGGGCCACATGCATTGATGATTCCTGGTGCAGAAGAAGTTCCATTAGCTGATAAGTGAATGCATCTCTGTTGCTAGTGATTTTTGTGTACATTGATATTTAGAACCATCAAAGGAAGTTAGAGAAATGTAGAGGCTGGAGCTTAATCAAGTTACCATTAATTAACTCAGTACTGAAAAATGGCAGCTTCTAGGCAAGCCATGGGATTTACAGAGAATGGTGTGAAGTTTGTCTCTGTAGATGCTAAGGAACAATTTTTTTTTTTTTTTTTTTGTGATTGGCACCTACACTAATTAAGAGAAAGCTTGTGGTATAATTAAACTAAAAGGTCTCAGGTGATCCTGACGTGCTTTTCAAAGGGAGTTTAGATGTGTATGTTATGTAGCTGAATCATTATTATTTCACACAGAAATTGTGATGTAGCCAGAATGTTAAAGCACTTCCAAATAGGAGATAAAATGGGTATCATGTGTAGGTAGACAGGGACAAAGCTGTCCCTTTTGCTTTTTCTCATGCTGTCTGTGCCTGCCAGGCAAATATTAAAGATGAGTATCCTGTAAGGAAAAGAGAAAAAGTGACAACATTAACCCAATACTGTAATCATGTGTATGTAGGGATTTTTCAACTTGAGTTTCTTTCTCTCCAACTTGAAAGCAAAAAGTTAATGTGGAATTAAAAAGAAAAAGAAAAGAAATCAAACAAAGTAGTCACCCATCCTTGACCATGGGGCCATATATATATATCATTTTGCAGAAGTAGAATTTCTTGTTTGCTACATACTCTGAGTGTGTTTGTATATAATTATATTCTCCCAATATATGTTTTTCAATGCTCCATGTTTGGAAAGGATGTCTGGGAGAATGCAAAGGCCAATGCCAATCGTGTAATTCTCATTATTCTGTAAGGTGTTCCTTACTCACCAGGATATGCCTTTTATTCCTCCAGGTGGATGGAATATTCCATCACCTTCCTGTGAATCTTTTGGATGGGCAAGTTAGAATCTATCAGCATGGAGTCAACATCAGGATACACAGTGCTTTTGGGTTTGCACTGAGCTATGACCTGTTTTACCATGTGAGAATCACCATTCCCAGCACCTACAAGGGTCAGCTGAGGGGCTTGTGTGGCAACTACAGTGGACAGAAGGACGATGATCTTCAGCTCCCTGATGGCAGCGTAGTATCTGATGTGGCTGCATTTGTTGCTGCCTGGAAAATCCCAGTCCCTGGTGTATTCTGCCCAGATGGGTGTACTGGACCCAGCTGTCCAGTTTGTGAGCGACAGAAGGAAGAGCTTTTCAAGCAGCGGAGCTTCTGTGGGATCCTCACAGCATTGGATGGGCCTTTCCAGGAATGCCATGCTGTTCTTGACCCCAAAGTGTACCTGGACAACTGTGTCTCTGAATTGTGTATAAGTGGTGGGGACAAGAAGACCATGTGCCAGACCATCCAGAGCTACGTGGTTGCTTGCCAGGAAGCCAAGGTCAACATCCAGCCTTGGAGGAGCCCATCCTTTTGCCATGAGTAACAATTGGAAGTAGATCCTGCTATCTTCTTTTGTTTTAGAATTATAGAATCATAGAGTTAGAAGAAGCCCTGTGGGCCAATGTGTCCAACCTCCTGCTCAGTGCAGGATCTCCACCTAAAGCATCATCAGTAAGTAGCCATCCACCCTCTTTTTCAAGATGTCCTGAGAAGAGGACCCCACCACCTCTCAAGGCAATGGGTTCCATTGCCAAACCACTCTTGTTGTTAAGAAGTCCCTTTTTATATCAAAATCTACCCTCCTGTAACTTCAAACCATTAGACCTGATAATAGCATCTGGAGCAGCACTCTTTTCTTTGACAGTCCTTGAGATATTTAAAGAGTGCAATCATGTTACCCCTCAGTATTCCTCTTCACCAAGCTGAACAAGCCTAGTTCCTTCAACTTCTCTGTTTTGTTTTCCATGCCTGTTATTATCCTTGTTCTCCTTCTTTGAACCTGCTCCAAGTTCTCTATATCCTTCTTAAACTGAGGCATCCAGAACTGAACACAATAGTACAGATGAGGCGTGGTCAGGGCAGAATGTAGTGGGACTGTTACTTCTCTTGATCTGGAGACTATGCTTCCATTAATGCAGACTAAAAGTGCAATTGCCTTCTTTGCTGCAGTGTCACTCTGCTGGCTCATGTTCACCTCCTGGTCACCAATGATCCCAAGGTCCTTTTTGCATGTAGTACTGCTGAGCCATGGGATGGAAGAGCTACTGCTATTTAGGCAATGCAGATGTTGAAGCTGTAGCAACAAATTGTGTACAAACATGGGTACATAGAGGCTGCAAAATGAGGCACATAGGTCCTTTCAGGAATGGCTCCTTGCTACTGAAAAGCCTATCTCATATCTCACCCTAGGGAAGAGAATGAGATGTCTGGCAATTAGGTAGTGATTATTTGGCCATAGCCCCAGAAGTTCTACTGCTGTAGTCAGGATCCTGTATCCTTCACCCCACCCAGGCAGGAAGATTTAATTCTACTGCCTCTGCTCTACTGAGTTCCTTTCTACCCTCAATGATTAACCCCTCTCCTATTTCTCCTGCAGCCCTGACTTGCCCAGCCAACAGCCATTATAGGATCTGCTCTAACATCTGTGAAACGGGCTGTGCCGGGCTCATGGATCACATACAGTGTCCAGAGAACTGTGCAGAAGGCTGCCAGTGTGATGATGGTTTCTTCTTTGATGGCCTTAACTGTGTCTCCTTGGACAATTGCGGCTGCTTTGAGAAGAACAGATACTTCCCGGTACGTAAAGAGGAAGGCTGTGTTGGAGGCTGAAGATATTTTTGTTACCCCAAACTGTGGGTGACTCGGGTCCCCTGTGATGCCAATACCTCCCCATGACAGAGGGGAATTAATTAGCTCAAAATTAGGAGGCCTGTGAGAGGGAAGTAACAATGAGATCTTTCCACCAATGTTTGTGGGGTCTTTCAGGAAAGAACCAGTCAGAGATTCAAAAGTAACTAGACATGTGTTTTATTGAGGGGAATTCACTCACTCATGCACACAAGATACAAAGAGTAACACATTCACATAAGAGCTAGCTAAAGGATAAAGGAAGGAAAAATTATGGATAGAGAGGCTGAGGGTTTAAGATTATAATTGCCATTCCAGAAGAGTAGTGAAGAAGCAGCAATGTGGCTTAGACTTGTGTATCTAAGGGCAGTACACAGCTGGGAATCAAACTGACAGAGACATTCAGCAACTGATGAACTGCAAAAATAGTTGCTCAAAATTGTGGACTTTTATATTCTATTTTCCTACCTGCAGGGGTGTGAGTTACTGCTTTCCCAGCCCAGTGGACAATGGGAATTGCCACAAAGACAGTGGGGTCTAGATGATGCTAATGGTTTCACTGCTTAAGTGACAAAGAGATAATGATTGTCATAATAGCCCTGTACTTGAGGAAAGGTCAGGACAGTGCAGGGAAAATGCCCAGGAATGAGGTAGCCAGGTTTAGACAATCACTGTTTCATGGGAATGTTGGCTTGACCATTGTAGTCCAGTTGGAGAGATTCAGCTCTTGCCTAAGGCTATTATCTCTGAGGTTGTTTTGTAATCTGGCTGACAATGACTTCAGCTTTATCTTGAGTTGGGTGTGGGCTGACATGCCTTGCAGTCTCATGTTTGCAGTCAGTAATTTTCTTCGGTCTGGTTTGACTTTCCAGTCATTTCACGTCTTGTTTGATATCATTGCCCATTAGAGTAGCTTGCCAATTAAATAATATCTGCCAATTAAACCACATCAGTATTGGTGTGTGTGTGGGGCTGTAACAGTATTTATAGTAGCTCTTTAGTCTTGGATTGCTTCGGCATTAGCGGCTTGATTTGTTCGATGGGGAGTTTCTACATTGTTATTAGTAAGGTCATGAGATTAAATATAGGGCAGGGTAACTGCACATTTAATGCTTAACAAATCTTGGAAAAGGGACACGTAGTAGAAAGTTCTGCCAGCGTTATGCAATGTTTTCTTCCACACTTCCACCACAGACTCACATTTCAGCTGCAGCATCCCCCAGTCTCCCACTGCAACAAAGCCATTTACAGACTGGCACAGAATGGGTGGCAGTGGAAAAGTGTCCAGCTATATTCCTCTACCTTGAGACACAGCACTAAAGCACAACATCAGTCCTGTCCATTCAGCTCAAGGAACATAGTCAAGTGAAAGGAGGGCAGCCATAACGTTACTGAAGAAGAGTCCCTTAATCATTCCAACCTTGTTCCTCATAGGGTCTATATTAATATGTTGAAACAATACGTACCACTATGTGATGCTTACCTGTATAAACTGAGCCAGGGCCTGGCAAGTTGCAACACACTTTGGACAGTATAGAAGATAATCAAACCAAAAATAAATTATGAGACAGGATTGACAGTAGAGTCCAGTGGGCCCCCAACATAGTGCCAGCAGTAAGCCTCCACCTACCTGACATTGATAATGACCCCTCTGAAATATGGAATACTTCTGGTCCCATTTTGGATAACCTGTAATTTGAATCCATTGGTTTGTGTCATAGTCTGGAGAAGCAGAAAACAAGGTTGGTCTGCCTTCTATATGACATCCCTTCATGTGTTTAAAAATAGTTATTATCTGACATTGCTGCTTTGCTTTCTGACATAGTGCTTGATCAGGGTGAAGCCAAATGATCATTTTGCTTGCTCCTTGCTGAGAAATGCCTGCATCTGCTGGGGAAAATTGTTGAGTGGGTATGGGGAGATGAGTGTCCGTAACCTGGTGCAGCAAACAGCATCATCACTCTCATAATAGTGATGACAGTAACTGCTGCAGGGTCAGTGTCAAGGGGATCAGCAAGATCAGAGATGGGCTCTTCTTGGCCCTGGGTTCATGACAGGTGTACAACTTTGCTTATCCCTGTGGTTGGGTTGGCAAACGGTGTGGCTCTATGAGATGTTGTTCATTGCTGCCAAGTTGGACATTTCATCTGGGACGAGCTGGTGGAATCTCCGCTGTAGAGAAGAGCTTAAAAAGTTACTTTTTCCAAGTTATGCTGCAGAGATGCACAAAAGACAGCTTCTGAATGCAGTTTGTTTTGCTATGGGATTCTGTCTCCTCCTAGTGGTTTTGAAAGATGTTTTCTGTTCCTTTTTTCTTACTTGTGGATGTGTTTCCTGACATGAAGCCTAGTGAACCTATCCTGCTGAACAACTGCAAGGAGAAATGCATCTGTAGTGCAGCTGGAGGCTTCATCCGTGATGCCAACACTTGCTCAGAGGATGAAACCTGTGTTATGAAGGATGGTATCCTGAAGTGCTATGGCAAAGGTAACATGTTACAAATCCTTGCCTGGGAGTCCCCTGTTGGTGAAGGAGCCATTACTGAATTACATTTTTAAGAGAGTGGGCACAGTAGTGCTGAATTGTGCCTTCCACAGGCCACGTGTGGCCCTTAGTCTTTTTTTGTGGTCCATTGAGTTCTCACACAAAGCCCCCAGGCCCCCATTTTTAAAGTCTCAAGGAATGGCAGTTTGCCTTAAAGTTCTCTCCAAGCCCACCGTCTTTGTGTAATAAGTCTTTATTTCTCCTCAGATTAGTTTTGCAGTTCCAGCCTAATAAGGTGCCCTAACACTTTAACTTAGCCCTTACTCCACTCTTTGGAGCCACCACCTTTGTGTCAAAGGGGTTATGCCTTAAGCATCCTCTCAGAACCAAGTAGTTTATTTACTGTGTTCTTATTTATTTTCAGTGACTCTTGACAACTCAGGCTGACTCAGTAGTTATAAAACAAACATTATCTTTTGTTCTAGTAACATTAGAAATAAATTATCTTATTAAAGTTCATATAGAGTACAGTGTTGGTACATTAACCAGTTTCAGCTTTTGACAGTCCATACCAATAACTTAGGCGCCTTAGGCACCTATTCTCTGTATCTTTTTCTCAGCTGCTTCTCAGCCACGCTTTCTCTGGCCAAGATCTCACTGAAGGTTCTCTTTTCAGACAGACTCTCTGCTTTATATAGATTTCTTCTCATTCACAATCCCCTCCCATGCACACCCTGTGTTGGGTTTCACTCTTAAGGTACTACTCCTTTTGCCTAGGAATCTGCCATCAACTTACACTTGCATTCCAAATATCTGACTCCCAAAGGAACTTCATCACACCTCCGAAGCCAGAAGGAAAAGGGGGAAAAAGAAGAAGAAAAAGAACACCCTATGAAAAAGTGGGAATGACTTCTGGTTTCATTTTTGGCCCCAAATCAATTGAAGATGGCATAGCATACTCCCCCAATCAGCTGGAGATCAGAGGCAAAGATTGCCCCTGTCTCTTCCATTGTTGTGCCACTCTGCAACATGTAGTAGTTTGAGGTGAAACTGGACATGATGTTGTGTGGATGCAATTAATGTGAGCATTTCTGTCATTCTGCAAATAGCCTCTGTGAGAAAGTGAGAGCAGCCTTGGCATGGCATTTTGAAGAAGTTGTTACTGGGTTTCCGTTGTCTCATTTAAAAGTTTCATGAGTGGACTCTTTCTTCTTCACTACATATAGTCCTGGTGCTGAGAGTGCCTTTTAAGAATGCAAGTCAGTTTAGAGCTGTAAATATAGTTGTACACATCAGTATCCTAGCAATTTTTAAAGTCCTGTTCACCACTAGAAAATATCTGAATTAAAAAGATGAAAATCTCTAAACATTATATCAAAACTTAGAAAAATTGGTTAGAAAGTATTGCAAAAGGTATATATTGTTTTTTTTAATTTTAATTTTTAGTTTAATACAATTTGCAGAAGGCACTGACAGAGTGGAGAGAATTACTTGGTTTACTGATTAAATCGTTTGTGTCTACTTGTCTCCACTCGGTTTCTAAAAGTCAGGACTGAGCGTTCATTTGGACATGCAACTGTTACTTAAAAATGCCTTGAGCTTTTGGACTGTTAGGAATTTAACTCTTCTCCCCGCTACACCTCTCCTAACCTATTATTTGCATTTTAAGGACAGTCACCTTTTTGTGTCACAGGGAATTTCCTTTGAAGTGCAAACAGAGCCTTAAGAAAATCAGATATTTGTCAGTAATTTGGCAGGTAGAAGACTTAAAATCTGCAGCCCCTATAGCATCCTTCCTGATGAATTGTAATATGGCTCTGGTCATCCTAAACTGATATGTCTGGGGAGTGTGGGAATTACAGTCAGCTTCCGTGGAGAGTGCAGGTATGGAAGGACATCCTGCAGTCTAATTGTTTCTAAAAGATTCCCTGACATTTGCTTAACAAAGAAGTGCACACAATTTATACAATTAAGGTCCCATAGACTCATCATTTGACTGCTAGATCTTTTTATTTTTCAGTGATAAAGGTAGTTTTCATTTTGTTTGTTAAGCCAGAAGTGGGTTTTATTGAACAGAAACTAACTGGCCACATCACATAGATTTGATAGCTTATAACATTTTTTATGGCTTGACTCTGTATTTTTCCATGTCTTTGTTTTTGCTGTTTTGCAGTGGCTAAGACAATAAAATGCAGTGATCTAATCAGTATTAGATGGTAAAGAAGAGAAAGATTAGATATCATCAACAATTGTTTTCTCAGGCCCAATCTGGGCAAATTTCTAGTTGTGAGAGCAAGAGGGATGGAAATGTAAGCTTATTTCTAATCAAAAGCTCAAAAGGGACCTGTGACAAAAATAATGGATTTAGAGTGCTCTGATTCAATACATTCCATTCCATTCTCTCTCCCACATGGTTTTCCTCCCACATGCAAAATTTGCATTCAAGCCATTTTTTAAGTAATAGTTGTCTGTCCAAACAGAGACCCAGTGGAGAGAGGTGGACACATAAAATTTAATCCATCCAGTGCAGAGAGGATTCCACTCACAAACCCTTTGAATGAGAAAATGAATCTCAGTAACAATGTCTTTGAAACATCTTGGCATTCCATGGGCACATGGCTTTGGGAGGTGCTTCTCCTCAGGTTCCAACCCTTCGCAAAATATTTTTACAGCCACCCCTCCAGATCTGCGGGTTTCACTTTCATAAATTTGTATGTGAATTTCTCCAATCCCTGCTCCCTGCAACTCAAGTGCTTACTTTCCGTGGGGGGAACCCTCCCCGTCGGTGGCTCCAATCATGCCACACGGCCCTTCCAGCCTGTCCAGCTAAGGATGGATTGCAACCTGATTCCTCAGCACCTCAGGTGCCCCCACATATGCAAGGCAGAAGTCAGGCAAGAGAGAGGAAGTATAGGGCCATCACACTGACCCACCCCATTTCCTTCTCCTTTCCCTGACTGGGTTTGGATCCTAGGTGCCTGCTCTCCCCACTGTGCCTTGGTCCCCTTTCCACAGGCACACACAGACATTTTTATATTTGTGGTTTTTCCACTTTTGTGGGGGTCCTGTGCCCCTAACCCTAGCCAATGTGGAGGGCTTTCTCTAAAATCAGATTCTTTCTCTAAAATCAGATTAACACATTCCAGGAAGCCTGGTAATCCCTTCATCTTGTGCAGGATTTGTGCTGTTTTGATAACATAAAAACTGGCCCCATGAGAGACTTAAAATTGCTTTAGGATATTTATGACTGGGCTCCGCTCTTTCCAGCTGTAGGAGTGATAGAGAAGCCTGGAAGCCTTAGAATGATGGGACTTAGAGTAGCATAGAATACGGTAGTGTAAAGGAATCAAGGCCAGGCCTCTGCAGAGTTTCTCCAATGCTTTTTGAGTGTCTAACCTGCTTTGTTATTAACAAAGTTGCCTGGAAATTATGTCAGCCTTCAGATGCAGCAGCCTGACCTGGGGAACATATAGCATTGGGAATGGAGTGTATACTACTAATGACAAAGGAGACAGTGGTGCCAGGCTCCCAGAGTAAGGAATGTAAGCTGGCCCCACTTTGGATAAATAACAGATAGGTGCTAAGTGACTGACGCTTTGGGGGTGGGCGGGTGGGTAGCTACTACATGACAGGGCCAAAACGTATGTCCTGATACCTGAAACCCATCAGAGTTTACACAGACGTGATGTAATTTAGCATGCTAATGCCTTTTCTTATGGGAAGTATTAATGTGTATGCCTTTCTTTGTTCTGCATGTCTGATTTGTGAGAATCCCCCTGGACGTCTCTTAGTTTCAGCCTGGGTTGAATAAAAGATTGCATTTTTATCTTGAATCTCTCTCTGGTGTGTTACTTACTGGCCTTCTTGTGCTCCAGGGTGCCCATTGTTGCTATCAGGAGTGGTGCTGGAGGGCTAGTGCCATTTCCGGAAGGTTTTAGCCTCTTTCTCTTTGAAACTTGTGTTCTTTTTTCTCTTTCAGATCCATGCAAATCTAAGACCTGCCAGCCTAAGGAAACATGCCAGGTCAGGGAGGGCCAGGCAGTATGTATGCCCAGCTACGTGGGAATCTGCTGGATCTGGGGTAGTCTCCACTATCTCACTTTTGATGGCTACAAATACAGGTTTGCAGGCAGCTGTACCTACATAGTGTCTCAGTCGAAAGGCAGTGGTGATGACCTCGTGCCCTTCTCCTGAAGGGGTTAAATCCAATGCCACTTGAATAGGAAAAATAAGCGAATTGAATTGTGCCTCTGAGTAAATTGCAGATGTCTGTCTTATCTCAAATTTTAGAGAATGGCCTTGCAACATTCAAAGGTCTGGGAATTCACAGGGAGGCACTATACTCCCTACCATTATTTTGTATCATTTTATAACTAACTCTTTTGTACTCCTCTGTGCCAGTCAATGATGTAATGGAAAAGTTAACTAAAGATCTTTTTCTCCAGTGATGGGCGGGCTAAGTAAATGATTGATTGCTGACATAGAAGGCAAAAGGTATATAGTGATGCTACCTCAATTAATTGACAACAACAGTTCTGGGATACCTGTTGCCCTTGCGCAAGGTATTGTTAACAATAAAATGGCTTTTTTGATTTTTTCCTGGAAACCTGGTCTTCGCCTCTTTTCTTGGCCACAACATTTCTGGTGCGTTGGCCGGGAAACCGGGGGAAGGGGCTATTCTGTCCCCCTTGACGGACGTTTGGACGTCGGGGATTGCGGCCCCCCCTTGACAAAACCCAGGGCGCCCTCGACCTTTTGTCGAAGAGGTTTGGTTGGGGGAGTGGTGGCATCCCTGGTGACAGCGATCCAGTCAATGGACCTCGGGTTACAGCTGGAAACCAAGCCTCCCATGGCCCTCTGGTGAGTAGACCCCCCTCATGTTTGGGAGGGGGAAGGGGGAACTCATCACTCCCCGAGTTTCGGCCGAGTACCTCTCAGCGGTGGAGAGAGAAACCCTGAAAACTCTTGGTATGGCGGAATAATAAATGAAACGTCTCAGTTGTGGTTTAATGGGCCAGATGGGAGGTTGTTTGTCTGAATGAAAGATGCGTGTATGAAATGCTTGCAGCATTGCAGTTCTTACGTCCATGCCGTGATCGTCTGGATGGCTAAGTCAGTGCTGGAGTGACTGGAGTCAAAACCCCTTTGTGTGGGCGCACGGGACCCCCTTCACCCATGTGTCAATCCCATCCCCATTGTGTCTTGTCTGGAACTTGGGAGGAAATGGGTGGGGGAGAGAACCGGCAGAGCCTGGAAAGTTACTATTGCCGCTGTAGTGTAAAGAAAAAAATGGTTTGTTTCCTCTCTAGTTGTCTCTCAGTGTTTGAAGCCATTTCCTGAAGCCCCTCCTTCTTGGGCTCTCTGTTGTTTTAAGCCAGAGAAGTTAACTCAGCCAGAGGCTGGGAAATGGCAGAAATAAAGTCAGTGCAAAAACCGCAGGTGTTAATGAGAAATAGTGAGGAAGCAATGCAGAATCTCATTGTTTTCTCTTAAGTGTAAAGAAAAAAAGCCTGATTTTGCAATTCAGGCAGTGGGAATTTTGAGGTTGGATCCAAAGGGCTGCAGAGAGCCCTTACTATGTCAAATGTTACAATTAACTGGAAAGGGATCCCTTTGTTCCATGTTAAAAGGAAATAAGGGGATTTTCTAGGACCAAGTCTGACCTCCTTGATGGAGATTTAATGGGCCAGCAATTAACAGTCAAAAGGGTTTTAGAAGAGATGTATTTTAAGCAGTTTTTGCCTGGTTGGTGATAGCGGGATACACTGATTTTGGGCTAGACATTTATTTAGCCAAGAGGTTTGGGAATAGCAGAAATAAAGTTAGAGAGTTAATGAAAAATAATAATAAGCTCTTAAGGTGTTGGATAGGAAACAGGGAAAGGAGGAGGGAGGAAAAGATTCTCCTCTAGTACTTTGCAACACTTCTACAGCAAGATAACACAATGGGCAGAGCTCAGCGCAGAGTCTATTGTTTTAAAAAAAAGCTACATTTGAAAAGGAAAGAAAGAAGAAGAAGAAGAGAAAAAGAAGGAATTCTGCACTCACCAGGAATTCCCCCTCACCCCTCCCTGTTGAAAGAAAAAAAACAAACAAACCTGACAGCCTGGAGACCGTAACACAGGGGGACAGGCAGTTTCTCCCCTTTTAATGATAGGAGCGAAGTCTGGTTTCCTGGTAAATTCTCTATGCCTCAGAAAAGGGAGAAAGGAGACTTCACTGAATATTTAATGAGCTGTCAGTTTGCAAATTCCCATCCATTCACCATCACTTGAGGCTGTGTATGCAGTGGTGGACAAGACTCAGAAGAAATTTGGAAGAGGTCCCATAAGTTTAGATAGTCCCCCTGAGGAACCAGAAGAACTACATACAGCCCCGCCATATGTTTCAGCAAATTACAACCAGGAGGCACAGGCAGAAGAGGTTCAACAGTGCCAGCAGCAGAAGTCAGCTCAGCAGTCAGGGGGCTACCAGTGAGTTCAGAGTTATCAATATACACCCTTCACCATGTCAGACCTACTAAATAATAGAACTTTGCTCCAGAATCATGGCCTCACATGTCTCTAACTGGCAGGATTGTCAATAGTTGCTTTTGACCTTGTTCACTACTGAGGAGTGGAGGAGAATAAATCCAACATGAGGAATGGCGAGCTGGCCGGGAGGGCACCAGAGAAGAGGCAGAGTTCCCCTAACTGATCCAGGGTGGGATCCAAATAATCTTGACCAGATGAATATGCTCACTGATTATCAAGTTGGTGGAAACAATGATAGAAGGGATGAAGAGAGCTGTTGAGACTCCAAGCAGGTAGGAGGAAGAGGCAAGTGGAGAGAAAGAAGACAGAGGCCTAGATTGGGAAGAAATCAGTGTGCAATTTGCAAGCAGGAAAAGGCCAGTTCTTTCTAAGTCAATAAATAGAAAGGAGGAAGTTGGGAAAGTTCAGGAATGATGGATTTAAAGTTGTAAAACTCTATCTGACAATGAGTTTTTAGAGAAGCAGTTGACATAGGAATCTTGAACACATGGGAATTGTAGTACCTGAAAAAGTTTCCCCAAGAACCCTTGGGAATTCCAATGCAAAAGAACAGAGAAGTAGAGCCCCCACAGAGGCCTTGAAGCTACAGCTGCAGCTCTTTAGGAGACAACCACGCTCCACCCCCACCGGATCCTTTCTGCATGCCTGTTTGCCTGTCCCTCCCCTGAGGGGACAGAGGGGGGGGAGCAATAATACCAGCAATAAGGAGTGAGAGCCGCTGCCAGCATCAAGAGGCTTCCTGGAGGAGAAGCGATGGCTATAGCAGCCCTCCCCCCAGCTGAGGCGCCGGCCAAGGGGGCCAGGCAGATGAGGGGGGGGAGAATGGAAGCGGTGGATGCAGCGGAGGCCGCCCGAGGGATGTGGCAGCAGAGGCTGAGAGGATGCAGCCGAGGCTGGGAGAGTCCACCCCCTCCCCTCCTAGTTCGTCTGATGTTTGGAATTTTAGAACCAGGCGGAAGAGGAAATAAAATGCAGCAGAGTCAAGTGGCTGACAAAAAAAGCTAGCAGGGCAGCCAAGAGTCCAGGAGCTGAAAGGGGCTGAAGAGGGAAAAGGGGAGTGGCTTAGCTGCCTACGGCCAAACCACCCTGAACGTGCCGATCCGTCTGATCTCGGAAGCTAAGCAGGGTCGGGCCTGGTTAGTACTTGGAGGGGAGACCACCTGCGAATACTGGGAGCTGTAAGTTTTTGTAAAAAATCCAAAATGAGTAGAGGTTGGAAGATGAGAAGGTGGTAGGAAAACCCAGAAGAGGAAGAGGGTCTCTGGGAGTGTGCCAATGTGCCCCGTGTGGGCAGAAGAGGCATAGGTGAGAAAAAATCTGGACAGATGGTGAAGACAGTCAGAGAAGGATGTGGATATGTGGTGGATATGGGGGAAGAAGACAGCAGGGACCAAGTGAGAGGTGATGTATGGTGAGAATCCTTTTGTGGAAACATAGCAGAACTCCATGAATAATGTCAGTGATCAGCAGTTAAGAGGAAAAGTTTTGTTCCTCACCCCATAAACTGCAAAGGGCAAGGGCTCGGAGTTGTGCCATTCTGGTGAGAAACGTTGGCAGCAGAAGCATGGAAAATACGGGAAGGGGCCGAGTCAGAACTGAAAAGTAGCGCCCCTCACCAGTTCCCGATAAGGTGGAAACTGGAAAGGCTCCCTGGCGCAGTCCCAGCGGGATGGAGGAGGTGATGGAGTACCCCACGAGCAAGCTGGGAGAAGAGGTGACGGCGCACCTCTGAGTTGGGAGGGAGAAAATAAGGGAGCATTTCTGAGAGGCGATAGAGCGCCTCTCCAGTTTGGAAGTGGAATTGCAGTTAAGGGACTCCTGCTGAAGAAGGCAGAGGAGAAGGAAAAGAGAGATGCAAGCTGTGAGACAACTAACAGACCGACAACAGCCCTGAAAAAGCCCACACACCATATAGGCTCGAACAACAGACCTGCATTTGTCCACAAGATCATCAAAGATTAAACCACTGTTCTAGGAATCACCCGGAGGAGTCACATTGTACCTGCAGACCTCAGAATTTAAGGAAACTGGAGAAGATGAAACAAAATCCTGAAGACACAGTAGTTCAACATGTATGGCCCAGATGACAGCCCTGGCTATGTTTTTTGGACTGAATGCCAGCACAGGGCAAGTGGCATGATACCACATTCATCTCCTTAGCCCATTTTATAGAAACCTGTCACTCTCATTCCATGTGCAGCCCACAACAGAGAAACCAGGAGTGTTTTTGTTTTTTCCCAGATCCCCATTATGAGGGGGAAAGAAGATGAAATATATACTTCACAGAGTCATAAAGTTGTCACCTTTCAGCAAAAGCCCTTTTGGATGGATTAAGGGAACATAACTCTACAGGAAAGAGTTAGTGTGTTAGGGAAAGCTCTGAGTACGATAAGGGAGAAAATGTTAAAACAGGGGCTTCTTTCCTTACAAGCACAGGCACACCCTCTAAACCAGGAGACATGGGTGAAGGTTTGGGGGGCAACCTGGACATGGGTGGAGGAGACCTATCAGGAGTAGTGACAACCCCCACTGTGGTAAAGGCTTGGGACTCATGCATCATTCTATGCATGATCAGATTTTGAATATGGAAGAATATCATGGGTTGAGGTTGGTGTAGGAAGGACAGGAAGTCTGGTTTGCCCATTTTATCACTAGGGATTGGAAGATATGTGTATATGGCAAACAGGTATGCCCAGGGAAATGTCTCAATGTTAATTTCTTTCCAGTTATAGCATAGGTTTTACTGGGTTGTGTGAGAAAAGGGGGGTTGGTCCTCCATAATCAATTCTGGAAAGCAACCAGTTTTTACAATGGCAAATAGGTATATGGTTCATCTCCTGGGATTATCACTTTTCACTCAGTGCACAAATTGATATAGTGTGGCTGGCCAAAAATGAAAAGGATTCACAATAAAAGCAACAGGTACATGACAACACATGATCCCCATGGAGGGAATTGGTTTTCATGTAAGGCAGGTGCGTTGTTGGCTGTCAGCCCAGCATGAAACTATCTCTTCAGTTGTGAAGGGGTACTCAGTATTTTGGTTAAATACAACCTGTTGTTATTATGTAAATGAGTTGAATGCAAAAGAGGGGAAAATGCATTTTGAAGTATACAATATTAGAAGATCATTCTAATGGTCTGCAGGCATGTGGACAAAATTGAGTTCCCTAAGTAAGTATGGGAAAAGGCACAGTAAGCAAAAGTACTTTGTACTAACATAATGGCTTTCCTAAATCTGCCAGTCTTTACTCTGCATGTTAAAAGTGTTGTTTTTTAATCTGTAATGCTCAAGTCAATGGAAGAAGGAAGTTGTTGTGTATGCCTAACTGGTGGTTGCAGAAAAGGGGGGTCAGAAGAATTCTGGGCTAGATGATACAATTTGGCGCTCCGGAGGCCGCCAAAATTGTACATCAGACCCAGCAACTGCTGAGGAATTGAAAATTGGGCTAGATTTCTGCTGGGGTTACACCAGGAAGCTAACCTCTTACGCACAAATCAGACCCCCTCCGTTATTGGGAACAGCGTATAAGTGTAATGTGTGTTAATGAATTCTAATGCTGCTATGTATCACTTGTACTATAAGGAAGAAGGAAAAAAGTACATGCTTGAAATTGCAAAGTTTTGAATTTAGCATGAAGGGGGAATGAAGGGGTTAAATCCAATGCCACTTGAATAGGAAAAATAAGCGAATTGAATTGTGCCTCTGAGTAAATTGCAGATGTCTGTCTTATCTCAAATTTTAGAGAATGGCCTTGCAACATTCAAAGGTCTGGGAATTCACAGGGAGGCACTATACTCCCTACCATTATTTTGTATCATTTTATAACTAACTCTTTTGTACTCCTCTGTGCCAGTCAATGATGTAATGGAAAAGTTAACTAAAGATCTTTTTCTCCAGTGATGGGCGGGCTAAGTAAATGATTGATTGCTGACATAGAAGGCAAAAGGTATATAGTGATGCTACCTCAATTAATTGACAACAACAGTTCTGGGATAACTGTTGCCCTTGCGCAAGGTATTGTTAACAATAAAATGGCTTTTTTGATTTTTCCCTGGAAACCTGGTCTTCGCCTCTTTTCTTGGCCACAACACTCCATTAAGACAAAGAATGAACACCAGTTGAAGAGCCAGGCTGTCTCCTTTGTGCAATGTGTTACAGTTCGTATGTATGGGCTGGAGATAACCATCCGCAAGGGTGAAACTGGCAGAGTGCGAGTAAGGATGAAATTCTTGATATGCAAAAGGTTTTGTCACATGTTTTGTTTTCCCAGCTATTTGTAAGTCTGCTTGTTCAAATGGACAAACAAGTAGCTTCCACAACAAAATTCTGCAGTGTGAAGTGTTTTCAAGTGTGGAGTGCTTTCACTTGTGGCCGGTTGGTTGGAAGGAAACAACCTTTCCCCCTTCCAGGGTACTCTGTTCCCTTTCTTGTCTCCCATTCTTTCCTTCCAACAGCCATTTTACATTCCATGGGCCCTGACAATGCTTTACTTTCATAGGGCTGATTTCATTTGTTTCTTTCTTCCTCAGGGATTTTTTTTTCCTAAAGAATTTTTGTACCTCTGTAGATCTCAGAGCTAATCTAAGCCATTTGGGCCACAAGGGCTGGGACTTGGATGGGGGGCTGGCAGACACAATACAGGACTGGAGGGATATGTATGGGTGCAGGCTACATTGTCCCCAGTGCAGCATATTGTCCTTGGAACAGCCAGTTCCTTTAAGGAGATATGCAGATGGAATAAGTGTTGCTGCTGGCTTCTGTATTTGTTGCTGTAGTTTTTTTTAAAATAAAATATTTGACATTTATGTCGTCTCACAGAATTCAGAGGCAATTCCCAGCACCAGCAGCAACATTTTATTCCCATTCAGGGGCTTTAAAAAAAAATTCAGGAAAGAAATTGCAGCAAGAAATCCCACAAAGGACTTGTATACATCGAAACTTATTATTCATACCAAGTTCCTTTGCCACTCCTCCTTCATCTGGCAGGATGAAAGGGGGGAAACACAGAAAGCACTGAAGATTTTTAGAGTACTGTTCTTTCAAAAGAGGGAGGCATGCCTGTGTTGGTTCAAAACATCCATAGAAAGCAGTGAGCAAAGACCCTGAAGAGATCTGAAATGCTTACAGTGATGTGAGATCTGAATGAAGATTGACCAAATTGCCAGTCAAATCCCTTCAGCTCCCTTCCAACCCCCGCTCCCCATCTCCCTGCCTTCTTCAGACATTGGAGTCTCAAAGTGGATACAAAAGCTGTACGGAGAGCTATGGTTATAAGAAATGCTCTCTGTTACAAGAATGCCCACCTCTTTGTAGTATTCAGGAAATGCCCTAACTATTCTAGTAGCTGCATTCTCCAAAACAATCTTTAAAGGAAGTCTGGTGTAGAGCCTGTTGCAACCTGCTTCTCTTTTCTGTATCTCCCCTCACCTATACATGCCAATAGTAAGTCATAGATAATGCCTGAGTCTACATCAAGTGATAAGTGCTGATGCTCAATCTTATCAATGTGATAGCTTTGATAAAAACTCAAGAAGCAACTGATATGTAGGTGTTCTCTTCCATCTCAATTTTGCTGAGGTTAATGGCATCCTTGTCAACCTTCCAGTGGTCCTCCTGGGTGGGAAAGTCCATGCCTTCATAAGCGGCAGGAATGCTCTCGTGGTGACCAACTTTGGCCTGGTGGTGACATTTGACTATGGCTGGAATACAGCTATTTATTTGCCAAGCAGCTATTATAGTAACACAGGTGGACTCTGTGGCAACTTCAACCAGCTGCCAGAGGATGACCAGACAGCACTGGATGGCACCCTGTTGCCCACCGTGATTGAGTGGGTTGCTTCTTGGGCTGTGGAAGATGGTGACCCGCAGTGTTCCCACCAGTGCCATGAACAGTGTCAGACATGTGATGGACCAGACCTTGAGAAATATAAAGCTGTGGGGCAGTGTGGGGTGATCTCAGCCCCAACGGACCCCTTCCATGGCTGCCATTCTGTGTTGGATCCCAAGCCTTTCCTTGACGGTTGTGCTTATGATCTTCGCATGGCAGAAGGAGACCATGCCACTTTGTGCAAAGCGGTTGGCTCTTGTGCTCAGGCCTGTCGATGGGAAAACAGACCAGGAGGCAACTGGAGGACCCTTATCAATTGCTGTAAGTGCTGGACCTGTGCTTTCAAAGCGGTCAAAAAGTAGAGATGCCCAGATGCCCCTCATTCGTCCCTTTTTTATTGCTAGGGCAAGGAACCTGTGACACACTCCAGCTGTTGCTGGACTACAGTTCCCGTGAACCATAGCCAGAATGACCGATGATCAGGGCTGATAGAATCTTTAGTCTGACAACAGCTAGAAGGGTGCAAGTTGCATAATCATGCCCTGTTATTTATGGCCTGCATTCAATTCCTCCTGAATAACTATGATAGTATTTCTAAAATTTGTTGTTTCTGTGTGCCTTCAAGTTGTTTCTGACTTGGGGACCCTAAGGTAAACCTATCACGGGTTTTTCTGGGGGCTGAGTGTGCATGATGTGGCCAGGATCACTCAGTGGGTTTCTATGGCTGAGTGGAGAATGGAGCCCTGGCCTCCAGGGTTGTAGTCCAACGCTCAGACTACTACGCCATGCTAGCTCACATATGCTCCTAGAATTAAAGCATGTACAGTTTGTAGTAGTATTTTTTTCAGTTCAGTTCAGTTGTCTTCTTTTCTATTTCTACTCTATTGGCCTATTTCTACTGTATCGGCATTGATAGAACATTGCCAAAACGCACAGCATTGATTAATTCAAATTCCCTTTTCTGGAATGTATTACTGAGGTTTGTTTGTTGGTCAAACAGAGGGCTGGGAGGCCTTTTTTCTGCTGAGGTTCACATGCATTGCTTAGGTTGAAATCCGTGCAGGAAGCTGCATGCCAACAGTAGGTGAAACCTGAGTAAAAGATGAGTGAAGTCAATGCAGAAAGTGAATGAGACCAAAATCAAAGTGAGTAGAGCCAAACCCAAAGTGGACAGTGTTTGAAAGTAAGCTGGGGTCTTGTGCCACACGTTTTCCCACCCTGATCAAACATGTATGTAAAAAAAAAATGTTGAGATAAGGTCTTTTTTTTTTGTAACGAGTACATCTGGAATGTAAGGGGGAGACACATAAAGAAATCGTAGTACCAAAAACTACAGCAACTTATGTTTGAAAATAGTGTTTTGTATGCAAGACTATTTCATGCAAAAACTGACCATATTTTTTTTTAAAGAACATTGGACAAGTCCTTAACCTCCAGTGTGGCTTAGAAACAAGACCAATTTAATTTGGATTAAACTCGATTGTTTGGCTGTAAGGCTCATGTGCACAAGATTGAAACTTGCTTTCTCTCACCTCTTGTTTTCCTACACTTTTCCTGAGCTTGGTTTGAATACCCAAAACAGCGCTGACTCAAAATATTCAGCTGCAGAGGCAGAACAGCAATGGTTGTACTCCTGCCTACAGCCAAGTATTTAATATTCAAGGCTGGTTGAGTTATTTTGTCAGAAAAATCATGCTAGGTTCTCTTCTTGATCTGCAAAGTTTTCCCCTCCATCTGCCAGGGTGCCAGGGTCACATGACCATAAACCAAAAAATGATAAATTTTCAATTATAAACTGTGAAAATAAATAAGGAAAACAATGAAGCAGTTGCTGCGCTTTCATGACAACCTAAATCAGCTCCCTGTGACAGGTGCCTCATTCTACAGAATGGCGTGGTTGGCCTTGGCAGTGCAGAACAAATAACTATTTCAGAGCAGCAATGCTTGAAGAAGTAAGGGATGAGTGAGGGTGAGTTTCACTTCCACCTTAAACATGTTCTTATCAGATGGAAAGTCATCCACTAGTACCCCTGCTTTCTTGCTACAGTGGTAAACACATGTTTGGGAAACATTGTTATTGTGTGCCTTCAAGTTGTTTCTGACTTATGGTGACCCCAAGGTGAAACTATCATGAGGTTTTTTGGGGATGAGAGTATAGGATGCATCCAAGGTCACCCAGTGGTTTACATGGCCAAACAGGGAATTTGTCCCTGGTCTCCATGGTCAGAGTCCAGTGCTCAAGCCACTACAACGTGCTGGCTCTCTTTGGTAAACATATACTTCTGTGATTCTCCTCATAGGAACAACTTGCCAGATTTGGGAAGCCAGTCAACTAGGAAGTGTTGGTGAATATATACACTTATTTGACTCTCTGGCTTCCCAAATCTGGCAAGCTGTTCCTATGAGAAAAATCACAGAAGTATGAAAAATCATATCCTTAGAACAGAGGGTGGGGAACTTACGGTGTTCTGAATGACTCCAGCTCCCATTATCCTTCACCATTGGCCACGCAGAGCGGGACCGATGGGAATCTGAACGTGACGTCTGAAGCATCTACAATTTCTTCACTGATGCCTTAGAGCAGCATGTCAAATATTAATTGAATTGATGCTGGACCAAGATGACAAAATAGGAGGATACCACCCAAGATATAAAGGAGTGTCAAAGACAATAAAGGGGAGGATGGGGTTTGGACCAGTGTGACACACCAGCTTATTTCTTCTCTTTCAGCAATCTCTTGCCCAGAGAATGCCCGTTATGTGGAATGTGGAACTGCCTGCCCAGCCACCTGTCTGACTGACAAGTTGCCATCTGTCTGCCAAACGCTATGCATGGAAGGTTGCCAGTGCAATGATGGCTATGTTCTCAGCATTGACAAGTGTCTGCCTATAGGGAGCTGTGGCTGCTCCCATAATGGCTTCTACTACAAGCCTGGTGAGGTATTCTGGGAGGATGAAGCCTGTACCGCCCTTTGCAAGTGTGATCCCAGCCTGAACGTAGTGTCATGCATTCTGGCATCCTGCAAAGGCAATGAGAAATGTGAAGTGGTCAGTGGAGTCCAAAGATGTCATGCCAGATGTGTGTACCAAGGCAAATACTACAACCTAGGGGAGGTGTTTTTCTCCAATGCCTTCTGCCAGGAACAGTGCCAATGCAAGGAGAATGGAGTGGTTGAATGCATTGACTTCTGCACCAATGCCGATTCGTGCAAAGAAGTGAATGGTTTGGCAGTCTGCTTCCCAAAAGAACTGGGCACCTGCTATGCTTTGGATGGTCAACATTATATCTCTTTTGATGGAGTGGATTATTCACTGCCTGTTTCTTGCTCCTATATCCTTATTGAAAGCATAAAGCAAGACAATTTCGCCATTATTGTTGTGGCTGGAAGCAAAGGCATTGCGGAAGTTCATGTTAAGTTTTCTGGAGACCATGTCATTCTTCGGAGAAGCCATCCTGGGAAAGTGTTGGTGAGTCTCATTCATGTAAATGATGTGAGAGAACATTCCCAATGTCTTTCTTGAGAAGGCAGGCTTGTGCAGAAATATTATAATGCTCATAGAATCATAGAGTTGGAAGAGACCCCATGGGCCATCGAGTCCGACCCCTTGCTATGCAGGAACACCCATCAAAGCATTCCCAACAGATGGCCATCCAACCTCTGCTTAAAAACCTCCAAAGAAGGAGACTCAACCACACTCCAGGGCAGCATATTCCACTGCTGGACATCTCTGACCGTCAGGAAGTTCTTTCGGAAGTTCAGGTGGTTCAATATCTAAAGGTATGACAAAGTTCTCTCTATTTTACATGCATCTCTTTTTCTATTCAGTACTTTCTTTTCAGCCTGAAACCCACGCAGAAATTATTTATGATGATCACAATTACATTTAAATTACAGTCATTAAAAAAGAGTGAAGAACAATGAACAGGCCCAGAGAGAATTACCTTCATTTCATACTAGCTGTACTGCCCAGCATTACTCAGATGGTTCATTAACTCTTGTTAATGATTCTTCAGTTTCAACAACTCTGGAGAATGAGGGCTTATCCCTTTGGGTCCTCAGATCTTCTTCATGTTGCACATCAGTCTCAGTTGCCCTTGACAGAACATGTGTCTCCCAATTAACCACCAAATAGGTTACTCTGTACAAGTGAAAAAATAAAGTGTCACCCACAGTGAATTTTGTGTACGCAGCTGAGCCCATATTGGAGGCCAGAGCACTCCAAACCTACATTCCACATTTCATGAATATTCAATAACAAAAATTAATTGGTGTACCTTCTAAGCTCCCCCACCCAAGTCAATTTCATGCATACCAAATAGCCTATATTTTAAGTCAGATCATCTTGCCTGTACCCTTCAAATTTTGTGTAACTCCATCTGGCCACTTCCTCGTAATGCAGTAACACACTTAATTTTACTTCCACAGACACTTTAGATGCCTCAAGCTAGATGCTCTCAACTCTAGCCTTTTTTTTTTTGTATAATTTTATTGAAATTCCATCATATAAAACACATACAGTAGAGTCTCGGTTATCCGACCTAAACGGGCGGGTGGAGGGTCGGATAACCGAAATGTCAGATTAGCCGGAGGCCCGTGGCGGCCGCCATTTTGGAGGCATGTCTGGGGGCGTCTGGGGCATGTCTGGGGATGCGGAAATGCCTACAGCCATGCCCCCAGGCGGCCACGACGTCGGTTAATCTGGAAGGTCGGATAACCGCATGTCGGATAACCAGGACTCTACTGCATATATATAATTGTACAATTCATTGAAATATTTCTGATAGTCTTCCTCTCCTCCCTAGACTTCATGTTCTTCAATTTAATCAACATGGTAAAATTAGATGTACCATACTATTATATGCTAATAGTTCATGATAGCTCCTACAATAAGTCCGTACTAAATTATATGTCATATTATTCACCTGATCGCATCCTCTTGATAAAAGTTATACATTTATATCAAGCATTGCTATCTGAAAGTACCCAGCAATTATCCAACACTATTCGCCATTCTTTTTTTATCTCTTCATCAGATTTTCCCTTTAATCTCTGAGATACTATATCTGCATTCCTGTTTTCAATAAAAGTTGCCCACTTTTGGTGAACTGTAGGTATTTGCTAGTTTTTCCATAATCTTGCAAATTCTATACGAGCTGTCGTGACCATATACAATATTATCCGCCAATATTTCTTTAACACAGTATCATCCAACATATGTGTCATATTTAACAAATACATTTCAGGTGTCTTATCAAATTGCATCTTCAAT
This sequence comes from Iguana delicatissima, assembly GCA_948472985.1. Taxonomy (NCBI): domain Eukaryota; kingdom Metazoa; phylum Chordata; class Lepidosauria; order Squamata; family Iguanidae; genus Iguana; species Iguana delicatissima. Next base: position 37,421 of record CAOKZL010004172.1, read on the forward strand.
ATTGTACAGATCTCATTATGTACTTCCCCCCCAATATTTCTTTGCTCTATTACATGACCACCACATATGAAACATTGTACCAACCTCCTTTTGACATTTCCAACTTTGCCCTGTTCCTGTTTTATAAATTTTCATCAATTTTTCAGGTGTCATGTACCCTCTATGAAACAGTTTATAATCGTTTTCTTTTAAATTCTGGGCTACTGTAAATTTCTGTGTTCTTTTCCAACTCTGTTCCCAAAACTCTAACTGAATTGAATGTCTTATATTTTGAGCCCATAAAATCTTTGTATTCTTTATTGTTTCCTCTTCTCTCTCTTGTTGTAATATTTCCTGATATATATGAGATTGTAAATGTGGGGGATTTTCAAATAATCGTTTAATCACTCCTTCTCTCTCCTTTTGTTCAATTCCGTAGGTTTTTAAATCCATCTGAAATCTTTCAGTTAGTTGTCTATAGGGGAACCAGTTCAATAATATTCCCTCTTCTTCAAATTTCTCTCTTGTCTTGATCTTTATTAAATTTGGAGCCATTTTTTTTCTATTATATCCTCGTATTGTAGCCATTTTTCTGTTTCGATCCATCTTCCAAAAAAGGCCTCTTGAGGGGACACCCATGAGAGGAGCTGCCTAATGTTTTTAGTCTTGTATTCGTTCCATATCTTCAATAAAGATTTTCTTAAAAAATGATGTGAGAAATCTTTGTTGATCACTGCTTTATCATAGAACATATAGGCATGCCACCCCATTCTTAAGTCCACTCCCTCAAGTGCCAGCATTCTCATGTTTTGTAAATTAATCCATTCTTTTATCCAGGTCATTGCCGCTGCCTTGTAATATATCTGTAAATCCGGTAGTCCCAATTCTCCTCTTAATGTAGGATCAGTCGTAACTTTCCATTTTATTCTGGGTTTATTTCCTTGCCATATAAATTTAGATATCTCTCTTTTCCATTGTATAAATGGCTTATAGTTTGTAATAATTGGGAGATTTTGAAAAAGAAAATTCAATTTTGGGAGTACATTCATTTTTATAGCAGCTATTCTCCCCATTAAAGATAACTGCATACGTGTCCAATTTTCCAAATTTTGAAATAGATCGTTATTTCTTCTTGCAATCCAGATACCTAGATACTTTGTGTTACCCTGTTTACTGGGGGTCCTGGGAGGGACACCAAAATGTGCTCAACTATAGGTGGGGAAAATTAGCTCTGAGCACTGCTTTAGCATTACGGGAGACAGGGTAACTTAGCAGGATCTTGTAACCCAGTGTTTACGGGGTCAGGCCAAGTTGAGAAGCAGACTGGTTTGTAAGTAATGAATAATCTTTATTAAATACAGGCACACAATGTAAGCAACACATGCACACAGATAACTAAGGAAAATAAAGGTGTGAGTAAGATAGCGGGATTTTCAGGGGGATAGTTTATTCGGGTAATACGAAACCTGTTCCTGAAGCCTGGAAGAAGATAGAGAGTGATGCTGGGGTTTGGTGTGGCTCAGCACATGGAGCTGAGGGGAAGCTCGCCAAGCAAAGTGGCAGCAAGGTAGTCTGGAACTCGAGAGCAATCCGAGGAAGGTCTCGGAATCAGGGGTTTTTATAGGGAGAAGTGTGACTGCAGGCTATGCCTTACTTAGGGACAACAATGAGTTTTGGGTGTGAGACAATGTCTCCGAATGGTCACAATTTAGCGTGATGGAATCAGTGCCAAATTAACAATGGTGTAGCCAGTATATAAATGCGCAACGCTTGACAGTGGATAGTTCAGCCTTTGTCAAGTTGCCTGCTCGAGGCAGGGAGTCTTTTGTAGGCAGCGCACGTACATAGTGTGGTGTTTGCCAGGGAGGTCCCTGAAGCTGCGATCTGGCTATTTCTGGCTTGCCTGTACTGTTTGAGAATATTTCAGCAGTTAAGTGCTGAGTCTAGTTTCGTGCTTGTCCAGGGGCCTCACAAACACGTGGAAAAGGGTGGTATGGCAAGCCCGAATTATGATATCAAAGTGATATCGGGTGCTATGGCAGGCAGGCCTAAACTGCAGTAACGTTTGCCTTCTGTCCTTTGTTAAATCCTGTTATGTTAATTCCTTTTCTTTTTTGTCATTCATATTCTTTGTTAACAAGACTGTTTTTTCATTGTTAATCTTAAAACCAGAGACTTCATCATATCTGTGTATTGTATCAGTCAGGTATTTTATACCATTTAATGGGTTATCCAAGAACAAAACCAGATCATCAGCAAAAGCTTTGAGTTTGTATTGCTATTTTTAAATCTGGATTCCTCTGATAGCCTTGTCTTCTCTTATTGTATTACTAAGAATTTCCATCATCATGATAAATAGTAAAAGAGACAAAGGACATCCCTGTCTTGTCCCTCTATGTAACTCAATGCATTTCGTTTTTTCTCCATTGACCAACAGTCTAGTTTGTTGTTGATTACCAACTCTAACCTTTTAAGAGTTCCTTTGTAGGCAGTAGGAGGGGCACATAGTCATTCTCAAAAAAGATATTGCTTCACTAAAGATGAAGAAAAAAGAAAATGAAGAAAGCCCAAAGGAGGGGACAGTTATTTGCAGAAAATTTTCACAAACTAATTTGTATATATAAATTCCAATTTGGGAAAAAACATTCTACAAATCATAGAAATTCACTGACTCTCAACATGGTGAGGTTGACAGATTAGGCAGGCAAGTAACCTAGATGGTCGCCTCCTTAGTCTTTCAAATACAAACCAAATTGGTTAAAGATGCATGCTGTCACTTCTAATGATTCCTTATTTTTCAACTAGGTGTAGACTTGGCAGCCATTTAATTAGAGGATGCTCTGAAATAGATGACTGCCATCTGTAACGTAGGACACAGCTGTCTTACGTAGTATGAAAAAAATCTTTGAAATGGTGACTTTACAGTAGGACAAAAGGTCTTTACAAAGGGCACCTGAAGAGCAGAGGTGGGGAGACCAACCAGAGCAGTTCAGCTCTCCAACACAAAGCCTCCTCCAAGTGATCCCTCCCCCTGCCAAAAAACTGAGTGGGTAGGTTTGAGTCTCTTGCTTTTTTTCAGGTCAATGGAGAATGCCTTCTCTTGCCAACTGCATTCAGGGATGTCTTTATCAGCCAGGAAGGGAAGATTGCTCTGCTGCGTACTCGCTCTGGCCTGTGCGTCTACTATGACCTGGGTGACTGGGCGGCAGTATCTTTGCTAGGGGTGTACCTGGGCAAAGTGAAGGGCCTCTGTGGCAACTTCAATAAGGACAAGAATGACGAATTCATGAAACCCAACAGAGAGATTGTACAGAACGTTGCTGAATTTGGGTCCTCTTGGAAGACTGAAGGTAGCAGGTGCTTTGAGGGCTGTGGGGATCAATGTCCCATTTGTGACGAAGACACGCAAGGAAAATTTGAGTCGGAGAGCTACTGTGGGTTGATCCGAGCCAGTCCGGGTCTGTTCAGCGGCTGTCACTCCACGGTTGATCCAGCTGAGTTCTTCCGCTACTGTGTGATCAGCCTGTGTGTGGTTTCTGGAGCACCAGAGTCCCTGTGCCAGGCCTTCCAGGCCTACGGAACTGCCTGCCGAGCAGCTGGAGCCACAGTTGAAGACTGGAGAATAGAGACCCTTTGCCGTAAGTGAATGGATGATGGGGGAGAGAGTGAGGAGCGTGGATGCATTTGACAGTTGTGAGGTGATAGGAGGGATCTCAGGGCCAGAGTTTGGGATGACAGGAGCTCTTTCCTTGACCTTTTTATTTCTAGATAAAAGGAGTAGGGAAGTTAGGATGAGATTGTAGGGGATACAGGCTTCCCCCACCTATCTGACAGTTTAGGGACTGGAGCACCATCCAAAAATTGAATCAGTTGAAAAACGAAACCCATATACTACGTTGCTAATGGAACTTGTCCTTAATTTGGAAGCATCAAATGAGTGAGTTGGCTGACAGGTGCATTTATGACTAAAATATCAAAATATACTTATACTTTATTTTTTATTATTTTTTTTAGCAAGTTAGTATATGTACATAAACATAGTGTTAATATTAAGGTATTGTAAATAGATTTTTTTATTTAATATATCGATATAGTGATACTTTATTATAGGAGAAAGATAAAAGTTAAAATAGATACAAGTTATAATGCCTTTAACACGACAGAGTTAAAATCATATTTGTTGGTTCAAATGAAAGGATACATTATATATGAAGAGTTAGAAAATGACTGGGGAAGTCAATGTATTGAATAAGATGATAAGATTAAGGATGGTTATGACCACATGAATGTTGACTTTGGTTTGTTTTAATGTTCATTTTAATAAAAAAAGTGGTGACTTCCAATACTCCTAACGCCTAAATCGTTCTGTAGTTTTAAAGTTTTCTTGATTGTGTATGCTATACCCAATCAAGACGGTTTTTTGGGGGAGGGGTAAGAAAATGTGATTTAGAAGAATCTGTTTGCAGTTTCCTACCCTTCCACAACTTTAGTTTGCGTACCTAGTGTTATAACCCTATGCGTACTCAGCATTGGGCATGGGCAAAGGAAACCAGCCCTGGGCTTTCAAGATCACCCCTTTGCTCCTTTTTATCCCCTCTTTTCCCCAGCTCTGGACTGCTTGCCTGGCACTCACTACGACCTGTGTACTCAGAGCTGCAATGCAACTTGCGCTGGAGATTTTCTGTGTGTGGATCCCTGCTTCGAGGGCTGTGTGTGCAGTGCACAAACGTGGGCCAGCAGACCAGACTGCGTCCACATAGAACAGTGTGGCTGTGAACATAATGGGAGACTCCTCAAGGTGATTTTTTCCTTCATTCTTGCCCTCAAGTGGCCAAAATGAGAATAACAGCAGATAGCTGTCCTTGCAAGAGGGCATCTCGCATTTCTTCCTTCTGGGACTTCATCCTTTGTTCTGGCAGTTGTAAACAAGAATTGCAGTGGAACACTATATTGTTACATCTTTGCACAAGTGTGGCCGATCCAGGTATCATCCAGCCAGATAGACAGCAATTCTTAAATGAAGAGGTACTCCATTCCCATTTTTATACACAGTTTTCTGGTACTGTATTTTTCTGAAGAACAAAACTGATAATCCAGCTTCTATGGATCGTGAGAATGCTTTATCCACATGGTGATGTATTTGAGTTTGTTCACCTCGTTGTAGTTTTGTTTTTAAGGGTGGCTTGTGCTTTTGCTCAGCCGTGGAAACCCACCGGGTGACCGTAGGCACATCACACTCTCTCAGTCCCCAGAAAACCCCCATGATGGGTGCGCCCTACGCTCACTATAAGCAGGGAATGACTTAGAAGCAGACACTATCACCAACACAAGTAAATGACAGAAATGATGGCTGAAATCACATATCAAAACTCTGATGAGGAATTGGACGTAAATGTTGTATTCAGCAGCTTTGGATGATATTTGTAAGGTTCTTTTAAACATACTAAATACATTTCTATCCCTTGTGCTTGAAAGACAAATAAAAACTGCAAGCCTAATTTACTGAGGTTTTTTTCCTACTTACAGAACAATATTTGCATATCATGTTCTCAGTGGGAATTTCAATGAACAGAAGTGGTATATGCCCAGCAAGATGCTTACCAAAATCAGCATCTGTCTCTGCTTTCTGTCTCCACTTCCCTTTCCCTTTTTTTTTGCTACATCCGTGCCTCAGTCATCTTGTGGGGGACACAACAGTGAATTTTGTGGAAAAAGTTGCTCATTGTACAACAGAAACAATGCAGTTCTGCGAGCAAAGTCAAGCTGATCTGTGGAACGAACTAAGCTGGTGAATTAAAGCAGTGGTTCTTAACCTGGAGCCCGGGGACCCCGAGGGGCCACAGAGCTCTTGCAGGGGCTCTGTGAAGCCCGGCTGCTGGACACCAACAGCTGCAGCCACAGCAAGGACTTGCCCAAGGACACGCAGGTTCTGAGTGGGATTTTGAATCCCAGTCTCCATATATGAATATTTAAATATATATTTGGAAATTTATATCTACATTTCAGTATTTGAATCTTGAGTTAAGTCTTGGGGGTTCCTGGCAACAAATTCTATTTACTGTAGCCCTTGGTAAAGAAAAGGATAAGAACTAATGAAGCAGAGTGTTTCCGATTGACTCATGTGAGATCCTATTTCATCTAACTTTTTCATTGTTCATTCTAGCAAGGAGAGAGCTACCTCTCTCCCTACTGCAAGACACGCTGCACTTGCCAGAGCAAAGGCTCAGTGACTTGTGTGCCTCACAGTTGTAGCGCCAGTGAAGCGTGTGAAGTGAAAGACGAAATCTGTGGCTGTCACCCAAGCATCTCTACCTGCACCTCCACCATGGACTATTACTATACCACTTTTGATGGGCAAAGATACGAGTTCAAAGGCACCTGCATCTGCCAGCTGAGTAAGGTCTGTTCTGCCACATCTGTTCTCACACCGTTTGACATCTCTGTTCAGAACAGCCCGGCTCCAGAAGGCAGGGCTGTGACATTGGAAGTGTACGGTCTACGCATCACCCTCCGTGTGGACCTGGGGGACAAAGTACAGGTAAGTCTCTGCTCATCTTGCTGCTTCCCTCATGATTTGGGAGGCAGAGGTCAAAGCCCAATCAAAAGATCTTCTGTTAAGGAATTGATTGTGAAGGCTAACAAGGGAAAATAAAACTGCCCTTCCATACTCTCTTAGTTTGGTTTTCTTTTTTCCAATAGACGCTTTAAACTGAGAGGGAAATAGACAGGTTGGATAAGCAGAGCAATTAATTGTAAGAGTGTTTACCTGGAAGAAAGACCCAATGCATTAGTAGGGCTTACTCCCAGGTCACCGTGATTAGGAGTGCAGTGGACATTCATTATCAGGCATGTTTCTACGTGATTGTAATGAGGTTTTTGGATAGCTTATGCATGCTTTTTTTTTTTTGGCTAAAGAAACTGTACTCCATGCAAGCTACTTTGGGTACATCCTGTGGGCTTTATACATTACTTTGTATTTTGAAACCTGCATTCCTCTGATTATTCTGGTTCTGTTAACTATAGGAGTGAGATGCAGAATTAAGTGAGATACTAACCTTCCACCTTCAGGCTATATGGATTTATTTCAGCCGCTCTTTTGTTTTCTTAACTCTCAGGCTTATTCCTTTTAAGTTTGGGCTGTAACCAAGTACTTTTACATGCATAAAGTAGAACACATGGCCCTTGCCCCCACCATTACTTATTGCAGCCATCTGTCAGGTCTCATTTTTTGTCTTCTTACCCTTTGGGATGCTGTGTGCCTCTGACTTATGGTGATCCTAAAGTATACTCATCATGGGCTTTTGTTGGGGGAGCTGAGAGTGCATGATGTGCTCAAGGTCACCTGGTGGGTTTCCATGGCAGAGCGGGGAATCAAACCCTGGGCTCCAGGATCATAGACCCAATGCTCAGACTACTATACCATGCTGGCTCTCTAGGGATGTAAGGGTGGGTAAAAAATGGGATGCCCTACTATGTGTGAGCCGGAGCTAACTATCAGCAACACTACTGGATAGGATCTGGTGGAGTGATTCCACCAAAAGTGTATTCCACCAGATGAGGAAATGGTTGGGTATCAAAGTTTATTCAAGATGTGGATTGTTTAATTCTGTTCTGTCAGTGTAATGGTGGAGAACTATAGAAAAGATATACTTGTATAAAACATATCAGCAATTGATTTCAGTTGCTGTGTTGCTTTTAGGGTTTGTGCAGGTCTGATAATAACGGGGAAGGGAAAATAGTGGAGATGTATCCCAAAGTGCTCAATGTTTTTTTAATTCTTTTGAAACAAGCCCCTGTTTCAAAAGAAGGTTTTGTTTCAAAATTTAAAAAAAAATTGGGCTACTGTCAGGTGGATTTGTAACTGGTTGACTGACCGTACCCAAAGGGTGGTCACCAATGGCAGATTCTCATCCTGGAGAGAAGTGACTAGTGGGGTGCCACAGGGTTCTGTCCTGGGCCCGGTGCTGTTCAATATCTTCATTAATGACTTGGATGAAGGAATAGAGGGCACGCTGATCAAATTTGCAGATGACACCAAATTGGGAGGGGTTGCTAATACGCCTGATGACAGGATCAAAATTCAAAAGGACCTGGACAGATTGGAGAGCTGGGCCAAGGCTAACAAAATGAACTTCAACAGAGAGAAATGTAAGGTCCTACACTTAGGCAGAAAAAATGGTATGCAGAAATATAGGATGGGGGACACGTGGCTGGCTAACAGTACGTGTGAAAGGGATCTAGGAGTCTTCATAGACCACAAGCTGAACATGAGTCAGCAGTGTGATGCGGCAGCCAAGAAGGCCAACGCAATTCTTGGTTGCATCAATAGGAGTATGGTGTCTAGATCGAGGGAGGTATTGGTACCACTCTATTCTGCATTGGTTAGACCTCATCTTGAATACTGTGTCCAGTTCTGGGCACCCCAATTCAAGAAGGATATGGATAAGCTGGAGCAGGTCCAGAGGAGGGCAACCAAAATGGTGAGGGGCCTGGAAGCCATGCCCTATGAGGACAGACTTAGAGAGCTGGGTATGTTTAGTCTGCAGAAGAGAAGGTTGAGAGGGGACATGATAGCCATGTTTAAATATTTGAAGGGATGTCATGTCGAGGAGGGAGTGGGCTTGTTTTCTCCTGCTCTTGAGACCAGGACAAGGAGCAATGGATGCAAGCTGCAGGAGGGGAGATTCCGCCTGAACCTCAGGAGGAATTTCCTGACAGTCAGGGCTGTCCGGCAGTGGAATGTGCTGCCACAGAGTGTGGTGGAGTCTCCTTCTTTGGAGGTTTTTAAGCGGAGGCTGGATGGCCACTTGTCGGGAGTGCTTTGAGGGTTTTCCTGCATGGCAGGGGGTTGGACTGGATGGCCCTTGTGGTCTCTTCCAACTCTACATTTCTATGATTCTATGATTCTATGATTCTATGATCACTTGTTTTCTTGCATCCATGAAGAGCGTCGGAGAGGCTAGATAAGTTTCTCTTGGGATGAAGGCTAAGATACGTTTTGGTAAGCTGAATTCTCTGTCTCCTTCAGGTGAATGGTAACACAGAGGAGCTGCCTTTCAGCTTTGAGGTTAAGCTTCGTGTTAACTCCGAGGCAAGCCATTTTGCCATTGCGACAGACTTTGATCTGTCGCTCAAACTCTTCAAGGAAGATCTCCACTTCGTGGTTTCTGTTCCAGGGAACTTTGCGGGATCCCTGTGTGGGCTGTGTGGAAATGCCAATGGAGACCCCCAAGAGGATAAGACCGGGGAACATGGAGAGGAGTGGCGTGTGGGCTGCTTGCCGTGCTGCGCCCCAGACTGCCCCCACTGCTCTTTGTCTGAGCTAGAGAGCTACAAGGAAGAGAGATACTGTGGGCTTCTGCCTCACGCCTCTGGGCCCCTGGGCTCCTGCCATGTTGCTATCCCCTTTGCACCTTTCTTCAAGGAGTGTGTCCAGAAGACCTGTGAAGTTCAGGGACGTATTCCTGTTTGGTGTGAAGTAATTGCTGCCTACACAGTTGCCTGCCAGGCCAAGGGCTTCCCAACAGGAGAGTGGAGGAAAGGGACCTTCTGTCGTGAGTTTGGACTGCTGAGGGATTGGGGAGAAGGTGGCCTGAGAGAATGGTGTTCTGTGAATCAGTGGCCCTTGAAGAGTGTTGACGAAAGTCCCCTACTCTTTCTTGATCCATAGTAAATCAAATATAGATCTGAGAGGTGCAAGTGGTTGAAATTTCCAGGGCCAGGTTAACTGCATTGTCAGCCATGTATTTCCCTTTCTTAGTTATATTACTAAGTAGAGCATTCTCATAGTCTACTCCCTGTCTCAGGCCATTAACGGCTTGCAAGGTAGTTGCATTTTTGCTCTGTAATGCAATAGCAGGCAGGCAGTTGGCATGCCCTCTCTGATGCTTCCTGAAGAGTGAAACTTACTCCTTTCTCTTAGTTCCATCTCTTGTCCTAGTTCTTGACTATTTTGCTTTGAACGATACTCAAGCCACAGAGAAGCTGCAATAGCCCAGAGCAGGTGACATTTCCATCTAAGCTCTCTCTTTTCCAACATGTGGACACAACAGATACACTTCAACTCCCGTGAGTGCTGAGTACCGTAGTCCAAAATCTCTGGAGCATACAAGGAAGCCTGATTTAGCCCAATAGTATTTATGTTGAGTGGAAGGCCCTCTCCAGGGTCTTCAGGCAAAGGTCTTTTCCCTTAACTGTTATTTGATCCTTTAAATATCTGGTGGGCTACACATCCCTCATCCTTCTATCAACAGAAGATACTGGGGACTCAGCTATAGACTTTCACTGGGGAGACTGTGTCTTTGACCATTCCGTCAAGGGTTATTCTCCCTTTGCCATTTGAAAACCCTGTGTATTTGGCATGGGCCAATCTCTTCTCCAGCTATTGTGTGCCAGAATGCTTCTTGTTCTGTCTGTTTCACCCCATAACCATTTTGTTACTTTCTCTAACCAGCTTACAAGAGCCCAGCTAACTCCCACTATGAGCTTTGTGGAACCAGTTGTCCTGCCACTTGTGAGAACATCCAAGGTCCAGCGATATGTCAGACTCCCTGTGCTGAAAGGTGTATCTGTGATACTGGATTCATCCTGCAAGGGAATCATTATGTCCTTCTCCAGGAGTGTGGCTGTGAGTACCAAGGCAAGTCATACAAGATCGGGGAGGAGTTCTTCTCCAACGCCTTCTGCCAGGAGTACTGCAAGTGCAAGGAGAATGGAGCAGTTGAGTGTAAGGACTACTGCATGGAGGCCGACTCCTGTAAAGAAGTGAATGGTTTTGCCGTCTGCTTCCCAAAAGAACTGGGCACCTGCTATGGTTTGGATGGTCAACATTATATCACCTTTGATGGAGTGGATTATTCGCTGCCTGTTTCTTGCTCCTATATGCTTGCTGAAAGCGAGGAGCTAAATGATTTCTCTGTCATTGTTGTTGCTGGAAGCAAGGTCGTTGAAGAAGTGCATGTTAAGTTTTCTGGGAACCTTGTGGTTCTTCGAAGAGGCCGGATTTGGGAAACTTTGGTGAGTCCTCTTCAAGCCATTGATGTAATAGCAGGCATCATCCCTTTGTGTGGATCATTTGATTACTATTTTTCAGTCTTTTTTTCTCTGCAGTATCCGTGTGAGTAGCACAGGGTACTCTCCAGGCATGTGCATTGGCTTGTTGTTGTTGTTGTTGTTGTTGTTGTGTCCCTTGAAGCCATTTCTAACTTATTGTGACCCTACGTGAACTTATCCTGGGGGTTTCTATGTTTGAGAGTGTGTGATGTGCCCAAGGTCACTCAGTGGGGTTCTGTGCTCGAGTGGGGAGCCAAAGCCCACTCTTTGCGGTGACAGTCCAATGCTCAAAGAATTACACCATGCTGGCTCTCATGTTGGCATAGTCCAAATTACAAGCAGAACTGAGATTCAGATTTCTTCAAGCGCTTCTCCTGGTGAATGTAATCTAGTGAATTCCCCAGTGGAAGCTTCAAGGAAGAAATTATTTGAACAGTCTTCCTATAAAAAAATTAAAAATAACAGGTGCATACCACATAAAATATAGTAACAACAGCAACCACCTTACATTTGTTTCCCTACTACGCTCCTGATAGTTATCTAATTCTGACAGAGAGAGTAGTTCTAGCTTTTGGAGGTGGGGGTAAGATTTCCTATTATATTCAGTGGAGGGAACAAGCTTCTGAACCCTTATTCAGGTCTGAGACCTAAGTTGAAATGATTTGGCTGCAAATCAGTCTGAATGGAAGTGAATCCCTTTCTATAGTGTTCTATAAGACTCTGAAACTGAAGGTCCAGTCACATCCTTAACAGGTATCACCTTGGTTCATGTTTGCTACCTTTTCTCTTTGCTGGCATCGTTCAAGTGAAGACTCATGTGAATCACAGCTTTCTCATGAGAAACAGATTTTGACCTTCTCTGAAGTTAACTGCAATAACAGAACTTTTAATAGAGCCCCTTTACACAGTCTTTGAGAGCTGACAAAAACATATGTTTCCATGTCTTCCTGTTTCCATCTCTTTTCCCAGGTCAATGGAGAACGCCTTCTCTTGCCAACTGCATTCAGGGATGTCGTTATCAGCCAGGAAGGGAGGATTTCTCTGCTGCATACTCGCTCTGGCCTGTGTGTCTACTATGACCTGGGTGACTGGGCGGTAGTATCTTTGCCAGGGGTGTACCAGGGCAAAGTGAAGGGCCTCTGTGGCAACTTCAATAAGGACAAGAATGACGAATTCATGAAACCCAACAGAGAGATTGCACAGAACGTGGCTGAGTTTGGGTCGTCTTGGAAGATTGAAGGTAACAGGTGCTTTGAGGGCTGTGGGGATCAATGTCCCATTTGTGATGAAGACATGCAAGGAAAATTTGAGTCAGAGAGCTACTGTGGGTTGATCCGAGCCAATCCGGGTCCATTCAGCGGCTGTCACTCCACGGTTGATCCGGCTGAGTTCTTCCGCTACTGCGTGTCCAGCCTGTGTGTGGCTTCCGGAGCACCAGAGTCCTTGTGCCAGGCCCTTCAGGCCCACGGAACTTCCTGCCGAGCAGTCGGAGCCACGGTTGAAGACTGGAGAACAGAGACCCTTTGCCGTAAGTGAATGGATGATGGGGGAGAGAGTGAGGAGCATGGATGCATTTGACAGTTGAGAGGTGATAGGAGGGATCTCAGGGCCAGAATTTAGGATGACAGGAGCTCTTTCCTTGACCTGTTTTGTTTCTAGGAAAATGATTGTCTGGAGGAGAGAATTTATGATAAGAGTGGAGGAGATATTCTTAACACTTAAATATCTCCACAGTTTGTAAGTTTTGTTGATTGTGACTGCTGTCCCAAATCAGGAGTGTGTATTCAAGACTTTTCTTTTTTGACAAGAAAATGTGAATTGGAAAAATTTGTTTGAGCCTTCCCCCTGCTCTACATCTCTATCTCCATATTCAGTGTTATAATCCTACACATGCTCAGTACTTGTAAATAGGCATGGGAAACCAGCCCTGGGCTGTCAGGAACATCCTTTTACTCATGGTTCAGGGACTGTCAGTCCACATCTGACCTGGCTGAGTTCTTCAGTTGCTGTGTGGCTAGCTCGTGCGTGGCTTCTGGGGGGCCTGAGTTCCTCTACCACACCCTTCAGGCATATGCAAATTTCTGCCAGGCAGCTGGAGCCAAAAATGAGGCTTGAAGGATAGATATCCTTTGCTGTGAGGAAATCAGCAGTGGAGAAGACAGTAAAGACCTTGGATTCTTCTTTCAGCTTCCCGATGATAATAAGCATTAGAAGGTCAGAGTTGCAGTTGGCAGGAGTTCATTCTCCTCTGACTGTTTTATCTCCTGGAGAACGATTGTCTTAGGAAAGGGCACATACATTTAGTGGAGTTTCTTGTATATGAGACTTGTTCATGTTGTACTTCCGAAATCTGAGAAATACTGAAAAATCAGATTGCATGCAGCTTCCAGGTATATAGAAGAAACTGGTGGATTCACTCATTCAAACAATGATAATATTTTGTAGTTGGAAGAGAATTGGAATGCTATTTAGGCCAACTCTCTGATCAGTGCTGATTCAACTGTTTCTCTATACAAAAAATAGAGTTTAGGTGGGGGAATTTGCCTGAGGATTTTGCTATAAAAATTTGTGGATGAAATTGAAAGCAACAACACTAAACCCAATTTACTGATGCTCTTGCATGCTACTCCAGTCTCTCCAGTTATAAGCTGATCTTAACTTGGATGCTTTAAAGCAGAAAATAAATGAAAAGATTATATATTTGATTAGCAATAAGTTTTTGTAAGAGAATGAAAAAAGGAGAGAATTGCTAAAGAATCCCTACCTCTTGTGATGTAGTGGGGTCAAAATCTGGGATTTTCTGATTACAAAGAACAGTGATGTGTCATCTGTACACATCCATCTTCCCCACCTCTCCTGTTTCATCTAAGTTTAACTGCATTACATACATCGTCTGGACAGAAATGGTGTCTCCCAGCTACAATGTCTCTGTGATGAGCTCCCATATCTACTTGTGCATAAGTTGACTTCATATATAAGTTGAGGAAAGGCTTTGGAACCGAAATTGTGCATTTTGATATGACCCATGGATAAAGCATGGGTAATTTCATGGAGAGGGAAAGCGCCACTGCTGGCTTAGGGGGAACCACCACCATTTTCCCACCCAGGCATTCGAAAAGACCTTTCTCTGCTCTGCTCAGAGAAGGAGATACTAGTACTACTACTACTATTCCTCCTCCTCCTTCTTTTCTTCTTCTTCTGATAAAAATTATGGTACAGTGCTAAGTCTTATCAAAAAAGGAACCATCCCCTCTCCAAATAGAGTGGACAAAGGCGAGAGCTTAGTCTGTTCCAGGACAGCCTAAAAGAAGCACCAACCTCCTCTAATCTCAGTGCTGCTTTCAGGGGAAGTGGCAAAGAGCTGCTGCTGCTCCCCATAGACATTCAAAAAGGCCCAAAGTGGCGCTATGGCTGTGTTGGTAAGAGGTGGGGGTCAGTGCTTCTTTTTAGTTTCTCCTAGAATGGACTAAGCTCTCGGCTTTTGCCACTCTACTCAGAGAAGAGGATGGTTCCTTTTTTAAATTAAGAATTAAGGTGCACTATTTACATTGACTTGTGGATAAGTGACCCAGGGTTCACCTTTTTAACAAAAATTTCTAGATATGTAGACTTATGTACATGAATATACATAGAACCTCTACTGGAATCCAAAATATTTTGAGTGGTGTGGTTTTCAGTTGGCAAGATCCATTAGCTTTTAAAAAAACATGTTCCCCTCTCTAGGTTAATATAGACAACTGTCAGCATTTTTGGACTGTTCTTAGAGGTGTTGCTCTGTAGCTATCATAATGAGAGTCTCCCTTCAGAAGATACCATGGTACGCCCGCTCAATCCACCTCAAAAATTCAGTTTCTGATCTAGTGTCATAATCACAAACAGTCTCAGTAAAGGGAAGGTGAATGGGGATCCAGGGTTTCAAATCCCAGCTGTTACTCATGTTTGTTTTCTTTTCCTTCTGGCCCTCAGCTGTGGATTGCCTGCCTGGCACCCACTATGAACCCTGTACCCGGAGCTGCAACACTACTTGCGCTGGAGAATTTCTGTGTGTGGATCCCTGCTTTGAGGGCTGTGCGTGCAGTGCCGAAACGTGGGCCAGCAGACCAGATTGTGTCCACATAGAACAGTGTGGCTGTGAACATAATGGGAGACACATTGAGGTGAGAGATGTTTTTTTCCCTTTTTTCCAATCTAATCTCCAAATGTCAGAAATGCAGGTGGTTAAACATAGTTACCTTTAAAGAAATGCCTCTGTTGTGCATGCTGTATCTAGGATCCAACTGACTGATAGATGGATTGATCAGCCATTTGCAAGTGGGATCTGCAACAAAACAGGGCATTGTACTGTCACCTCATAACATGAGCGTTCCTGTTCAATTCTAGTCAGCAAGCAGACCAAGCATTCGCTTCTGGCTTACTCCATTCCTTTCTCATCTCTGTATCTTTCTGTTGATTTTCCCCCAGCAGGAAATCATTTTCCCATGAACACTGTGAATGTTCTATCTTCTGGGTTGTATGCCCTTTAATTTTTTAAAAAGATTTATTTGTAGTTCTGCAAACCGCAGTGTTCCTCTGCAGTCTGCTGCTCTCTTCTTGTGTCTTGGTGGCCTTAATTAAGCACCTGTGGCACTTTTTCAGTCTCTTGCTAATCATGTCATACATACAGTTCTTAACTGTGTGCAAAGTAATCCTGATCCTCCAAACCACATCATGTTATTATGCAAGTCAGACAAAGACAGATTGCTTAATTTTACCTGATTGCAGAACTGTTGTTTTTCTAATTGTTGAATTTGGTGTATTCTTTCATATAAATTGTTTCCTCCTTCTTTGTAGAAAGGAGAGAGCTACCTTTCTCCTGACTGCAAGATACGCTGCACTTGCCAGAGCAAAGGCTCAGTGACTTGTGAGCCTGAAGGCTGTGATCCTGGTGAAGTGTGTGGGCTGAGAGATGGACTACGTGGTTGCTTTCCGACAGAGGGTCACTGCACGTTGGTGCCAGGGGCTCACCTCTCCTCTTTTGATGGTCTTTCTGGGGACATTCATACTCGTGGCACCTACCAGCTGGTTTCCCTTTGTGACATCACCTCTGACGATTGGTTCCGTGTGGTTGTGGTGGTTGCGTCATGCCCTCCTGATGGAACTGTAGCCTCCACATTGCTCCATGTCTTCTTCAAGGGCTTATTTATCAGTGTGAATGGACAGAAAAAGGTCTGGGTAAGTAGAAAACTGAAGAAAGGAGTATTCCAAAATATATATTAAGACATTTATTTTCTGTCTTCTGGCCCCTCATGGACTGATCCCCCAGTAAGACCAGTTCTAGTGCTTTGGTTTTTCTGGGCAGGACACCATCCTGGGCACTCTTCACTTAGGAAATTGTGTGTTGTCTTCTGGCCAGAAAATGGATCTTCTCATGTAGCATGGAAGAAAGGATACCCCTTCTCCAAAAACACATGAGTATTGGCATTTCTGTGATCCTGTTACATAATAGTATATGGTGGTACAGAAGGACTCATTGGTGGCTGATGTATTCCATGACAGTGAGGCAGTGATTCTACCCTGGTCTTTAATCTGGATTTTAGCGGAAACACCCAAGGAGCTAAACCTATTTAGGGGATAGGGTTCAGCACGTAGGATAGCTCTGGTAAAGCCTGGAAGTAGATTGAGTCTACAAAAGCTTATGCTACAAACTTCCTTTTCTCAGTTAGTCTGAAAAGTGTTATAAGAATCATTAGTTTAACACTGCTATGCCATTGAAAATCACCCCTAGAGCAAGTCACTGAAAGATACTTAAATACTGAAGAATTTAGTGGCTACTGTTAATTACCTGAAAGAGTTTTTCAGGCTTTGAAAAACTCTTTCTTAGTGGGAAAAGAGATAAAAAAAAATACCAATGTTATCCTGTAAACTGGGGGACCCGAGAAGGGCGCCCAAATAAACAACCAACAACAAGCAAGATGGGGAAAATTAGCTGGAGCACTCTCTTGGCTAACGAGAGGCAGGGCAACGCAGCGAGACCTTTTATCCTATGTATACCAGTTCAGGTCAGTGAGGAGTCAAGCAGTTTAAAATGCTAACAGTTTTTATTAAGCAAAGAAAATAATAAAACTCAAACACACCTAACTAGAGAGGAAAGAAAGAGAATTTTGGAGAAATAAGCAATACGCCACCTGTCTGAAGTCCTGGAGACACCAATTGGAGAGAAGGAAGGAAACCCGGTGTGGAGAGACCGAGGGGAATCTGTAGAACCAAGCGGCAGCAAGGCGGAAGAAGATCCAAACAGAGCTTCAAGTGATTTCAGCTTAGTGATTTCAGCTAGTGATTCGGCTAGGTCCGACGAGAGTTCCGAAGAGCTCTCAAAAAGGGGCATCTTTTATAGGAACAGAACGACTGCAGGCTAGTCTGGTTTTTGCAAGAGAACAATAAGTTTTGGTCTGGGGACAAAGGCTCCGAAAGGTCGGAATTTGCATGATTGAGTTACGAACCGAATTGATGATGGTATAGCTGGTATGCAGATGTGGCTAGCTCGGCCGTTAAGTGCCTGGCTTGCCAGGGTGTCTTCACAGGCAAAGAGTCCTCTTTGTCTTGCAATCAAGGTGTTTGTTTTCAGGTGGCTACCCCCTGAAGCAGAACTGGCTATATCTGGTACTTTACAACTATTGCCCATGCCTAGCTTCGCGCTTGTCTGACGGCGCCTTACAAACACTCAGCTGGTGGCAGGAAAAAGGGCCAAATTATGATATCAAGATGATATCTTAGTTCACCAAAGACCAGACCAGAATGCTGTGGTAACACCAGTCTTTCCATCCCTAGAGGGTGCTGATCCAGGGCTGGGGCCCTTACAACTGCCTGTGAGTGCAAGTTCTTGGAAGCAGGCCTAAATGAACTCCTGACACATTCAAATGAACAAACAAAACAAAAACACATTACTAGAACTTTCATATAGTGACATATTTGAAATAATGAATGACAACATCCATGTTTTCATTCTTTCCTGTTACTTATTATTGGAGCACACTAGGAACGGACAGACTTCAAAGCACACCCTTAACTTCCACTGATTTTCAACAAATTATTGGGATTTAACATTATAACCCTACCGATTGATCAAGAAAAGTGGTAGAAAATATGTCGGTTTTGCTTACTCACATATTCAATTTTCGTGACTGTTGGTTGATTCTGATCAAAATGGATGTGAAATTCATTTCTCAGCCATCTCTAGTAGGGCTGGAAAAGTGTGTCAGTTTTGCCTTTTCCAGCAGTTCAGTTCTTGTGGATTTTGGTAATTTCTGGTGAACATTGAAAATAAATCTTCACCCATTCCTGGTTTAAATGCAAATACTTGGAGGGGTTTTGTATTCAATGTATGCAGTTCTTCTCTCTCTTAAACCTTAACTGTTCATGGATTTCTTGTTTCTGTCTTGCAGGTGAATGGGCTGCCTGTTCCAATCCCACACAAAATCACCGACTTAATAATAGTCAGTCTGGTTGGTGACACTCTCCTCCTGAGCTCACCACAGGTTCAAGTGTCAGTGAGCTCAGCTGGAGACGTGCAGGTGACCATCAACCCCGCTTTGTCAGGGAGAGTATGTGGGGCATGTGGAAACTTCAACCATGATCAGGCTGATGATCTGAAGAGTCCAGGTGGAGTGGATGTGGATAATGTGTCTGAACTATTGATATCTTGGATGGCTGAAGATTTCACTCCCTGGTAAGTTAACTTTCAATTATCCTTTCCCACAGATTCCTTTTCCCTAAGAAACCAGAATCTTAAAGTTTCATATGAAGTTAAAATATATGATGGTTTTAAACGCTAATGTTGGTTTTGAAAAAAATGACAAATTGCTCTGCAATGTAGTTTAAAAGTGAGAACCAAGCTGTACCTTTGCTATGTACCTGAAATTAGCCTTGCATAGGGCTAGAATACATGAAGCTCTTTAGATGTTGTTGTACGGTGACTCCCTCAGTTTTGGCTGTACTGGAAAGGCTGAAGAATTGTGGCCCAATAACACTGAGAAGGCCACCTGTTTCCAGTCCTGAAGTAGTGAACGATTAGGTCAATAGTCAAGAGGCAGGGGAGAGGTGAAGGGGGATGAATTTGTGTGAGTGGAAGTTCACTGCGTGATTTTGGACTTGCAATCTTCTTGGTGACCATACTGGATCTGAGCGTTCTTTTGGTAATTTTCAAAATGCTTTTGTGCTCTTGCAATAAATTGGTGGTTGCTTAGCAGTTGCCACCTTGTGCCTGCAATTATTCCCTCCCCAGCTTCCCATGTCAAACAACTTGGTAAATGATTTTGTAATATAAATCATATCAGCATATCTGATGTGAAGGCTCAGCAGTTTTTCCCCTTATATGGACTTGTACCATATATGTGCTTGTTGGCTACAACTGTTTGTTTCTTTCCTGGAAAATTGGCATGACTGGGCAGCCAATGGCTCATGGACTACCAATCCGAGTAGCAGTGATCTATGCGATGCTAAATATGAATGATGGTATGAAGTAGCATCACTCCCTGGGACATTGGGTGAGGGATGGGGGCTGCTAAGAAGGACAGAATAGCTTTACTGCTGTCACCAAAAATTAAGAAGCCTCTTCCTCTTTGGAGGGAAATGCCACCCTGAAATCATCCTCAGCTAGGTGGGTGATTTTGCTCATCTTGAAGCCAGACCACTGTTAGGAGGTTCAGGTTGGCTCCTGTCATGTTAACAGGGAGAATATGTTGAGCTTAGGCAATAGATGAAAGGGATTAGAGATCACTAGTGCTACATTGTATCCATTGCTGATTTTTGTTCACAACAAGTTATTAGTCAAAAATTGCTGTCTCCAGTGTGTATCTGGCCTCAAGGCACCTATGGAGGTGATCTGGTGAGGTCTGATGCGTGGGACATCCGATATAAGGTGGTGTGAGAACAGACAAGACAGACAAGATAAGAACATAGGAACTGTCCAAGTTCTCAAGTCCAGGGTTATGTAAACCTTGGGAATGCCTGAGAAACTTGGAGTTCTGGTGGGGTGATGTGACATTAATGACTTTCATCAGTCACTGCAATTCATGCCTGAATTTGTATGTCAGCATGTAAAACCTGTTACCATCTAACATACACCAGTATTAGCAGCTTTTGAAAGTTGCTATATTGCTTGGCAATTGAAAAATAAATGCTGCTGCTAAACACCTGAGTGTTTCTTGGGAAAGCAACTCAGCCTGCACACGACAGCCATGAGGCAGAGTGAGGCAATGGCTTCAAGTGGCAGATGCTGCAGGACAGGAGGGGCAGCTCCTCGTCAGCCTGCCACACTGCCATTCCTCTGGATATGCCACTTAGCTATTCCAGCGCCCTCTAAACCAGCCTGCTGCTTCAAGTGTAGTGGAAGATCTTTTCCTGCTGGCACTATTGAGGTATGATCTAGTGTCACAGTCACTTGGTTTTGCTACCTGGAATGTACTATCTTGTTCTTTGCTCCAGATGGCAAAACGTCTTAAGCCAGCCCTGGTTCTAAGCCATGGTAACAGTAAATCTAACAAAATTAGTGTTGTGAAATATTGGGATATAGCTCTACTTTTTTTTTATTTAGCATTTTTGTATATCGTTTTAATACAAAACAAATATTTAAAAACAGTTTCTCCATCATAGTTTCATCTATATACACGAAAGTTTACTGTATTTTCTTATCTATTTTAAACAAAATTAGATTTCTCATACCAATTGCACTTATACAGATAGCCAAATTTTATAGTGCATGTGGAGTTCTCTGAACTGCAGTGTCTTCCCCATTCATTTCAGTGGGAATGGTAGTTCTCTTTCTTCAGATGATGTGCAGGCTGCTTAGTCCATTGATGTGAATGGGTAAATCTGGATGAAGAGAAACAGCTGTGTACACACGCAGAACAGATAGGCCTCTATGGATCAGACAAATGAACTATTTTAATTAAGTTCATGAACTGTGTTTTAAACATATGAACCTGAAGTCTTGTGGACCCCAAGAAAGATGATATGGATCTGCTGTATAGTCTTCTATGCTTTTCTGCTGGTAAATTTCCCCATAGCAGATAAAGTAGGATAAAGCTCTATGTCTGTATAATGTGAAAGGTCCCCTCATTTCTCAAAACATTACAGGACTGTAGCAGGGGGCAAAGAGTTAAGTACCCTCCCCTCACCTGTCCCCACAATGCTAGGAAGCCAATCTGGATCAACCCCTCTCCACACCAGCAGTAGCTTGTTACTCTGTTTACTGGAGGTCCGAGGAAGGACACCAAAATGTGCTCAACTATAGGTGGGGAAAATTAGCTCAGAGCACTGCTTAGCGTTACGAGAGGCAGGGTAACTTAGCAGGATCTTGTAACCCAGTGTCTACGGGGTCAGGTCAAGTCAAGGAGCAGACCGGTTTGAAAATAATTAATGATCTTTATTAAATACAGACAAACAGTGTATGCAACACACTCACACAAGTAGCTAAGGAAAATAAAGGTTGGAGTTGTATAGAAGGATTTTAAGAGGGATGGTTGCATTGGGTGATACGACACCTGTCCTGAAGCTTGAGTTCGTTGGTCTGGAGTCTCAGTACGTGGGACTGAGGGGACAGCTCGCCAAACAGAGCAGCAGCAAGGCTGGATGGAAGTCTGGAGTGATCCGAGGAAGGACTCGAAATCAGGGTTTTTTATAGGGAGAAGTGTGACTGCAGGCTATGCCTTACTCGGGGACAGCAATGAGTTTTGGGTGTGAGACAATGTCTCCGAAAGGTCACAATTTAGCATGATTGAGTTAAGTCCGAATTGACAAAGAGGTAGACTGTATGCAAACGCTCAGTGCTTGGCCTTTAAGCTTCTAGCTTGCCAAGTTACCTGCTCGGGGCAGGGAGTCCTTTGTAAACAGCGTGCACACATAATGAGGGTGTTTGCAGAGAGGTCTCCTAAAGCGGGGATCTGGCTATTTCTGGCCTGCCTGTGTTGTCTTGGGATATTGCAGCGTTTGATGGCTGAGCCTAGTTCTGGGCTTGTCCGGGGGCCTCACAAACACGTGGAGAGGGATGGTGGAAAAGAGCCGAATTATGATATCAAAGTGATATCTTGTGCTATCGCCAGGTAGGCCTAAACCGCAGTAACAAGCTTTGCAATAAAATAAAATAAAAATGTGTTATTTATGTGAATGATGAATTAAGGCAGTAAATTATAGGCTTTCTCAGACTCTGGTATGGTCTAATTGTTCTCTTTTCTCTCTCTCTTCTCAGTCTGGAATGAAAGAAGATTCACCTGGCAAACTGAAAGTTCTGGAGAAATGCTTCTAAAACGTCATGGGAAATGGACATAAGGGCAAATTGGGAATGGGTGAATTTAAGCCTAAGACTTGTTGAATCATCGTCAAGTCTTCTCCAGATTTATGAGATTACTTGCGGGGTAGTCTCTTTTAAGAGGTCTGAGATTTTATAAGAATTGTTCAAACAGCATGTATCAAGCTCAGAAATTGGCTTCAAGTTTCCGTGCTGCTTCCTCCCATTTCTGACCTGTGAGGTTGATTCTTGTTGGAAAACTGCTTTGTTCAATGAAAACTTTCTGTTTGAGAGTTTGCATTAGAGATGACTGTATGGGGCTGTGGGCACTAAAATGGAGAATGGCTAATAAACTCTTCTGATTTTGTGTTATCTGAATTCTGAGTCTGAATCAGTAGAATAATTACCACTTCTGGCCAAGTGCTCTATGTGTGTGTGTTTGTGTGCGTGTGTGTGTATGAACCTGCCTTAGTGTGCATTATACCTGTGAAAGGTCTTCTTACCTGTTTCACTGCATATGGTTTATTGCATTTTGATGTCCTAATAACTGAATCTCTCCCCACCAAAAAGGGTGGAATTTCCAGGAGTGGTGATTCCTATTTTCTGATCATGTGCAGCTGTGTGGACGTGAGCCAGTGTGGTTTGAGTGCTGGGCTACATCTCTGGAGACCAGTGCTTAGATACCTGCTCGACCATAGAAACCCACAGGGTGGAATAATTAGTGGAATAATTACAACTTCTGGCCAAGTGATGTGTGTGTATGTACATGTGTGTTTGTGTACGTGTGTGCGTGTGCATGGACGCTCATGCCTAACTGTGCATAAAACCTGTAAAAGGTCGTCATACCTGTTTCACTGGGTATTATCTATTGCATTTTGATGTCTTAATAATTGGATCTCCACCTCCTCCCCCCATAAAGGACTGGTGATACCTATTTTCTGTGTGGGTGTGAGCCAGTGTGGTTTGAGCATTGGGTTGCATCTCTAGAGGCCTGGGTTCGTATTCCTGCTTGGCCATGGAAACTCACAGGGTGACCTGGGGCAAGTCACATTCTCTCAGCCTCAGAGGAAGGCAATGGCAAACTCCCTCTGAACAAATCTTGTCAAGAAAACCCTGTGCTAGGTTTGCCTTAGGGTCACCATAAATTTGGAAATCACTGAAGACACACAATTGTGTTGCTGCTTGAATTAGTTAAAAAAAAAAATCCAAAACCCTCTACTGTCTTTTCCAACAACCAAAAAGCCCTACCACAACTGTCCTCCCTCCCTCTGCTTTCTCTTCTCTTTCCTTACTTTCTCTTTCCCTTTCCTTTGTAAGATGTACATGAACCATGGCACCAGGAGTATGGCTACGGATTGGAGTTGAGGGAAGAGGGCTTTCTCCTCCAAATAAGAATTCTGCCTTTGTCTCCACCACAAAAAAGAATTATTTTGTCCACAATAATTTAAAACTTCAGGCATCCCAAGTAAAAGTGAAGTTACCAAGAGAACACGAACAACAGAAAATGTAAGAGCTGTAGGTGTGAATGATTTTCTTTTTTTTAAGGATTTTTTATTAATTTTCAAAATATATAAAAGCATATATAAACACAAATATATATATCATTATTATAATGCTTCCGTTCTCCCCCTCGCTTCTATATATTAAAAATTATCCAGTCAAATCCTTCTTTTCTCTTATACATAATCTTTGTTAAATACCCGGACATACTTGATCCACAAACATTTAAATGTTTAACGAAAGCATTACTCTTTTCCATTCTCTTTCAAAATTCTAGGCCATTTTATTCTTAAGAGAGTGTGCTAATTTTTCAGTCTCTATCATATCTAACATTTTTAATTTACATTCATCTAATTCAATATCTGTTTTATTTTTCCAATGTTGTGCATAGGTCAACTGTGCTGCTGTAATCAAATACAATAATATTTTCTGTTGTTTTCTAATTTCCCGGTTCTGACCTAATATATTCAATAAGTAAAATTCTGGTACCATTTCAAAATTAACTTCACATTTTTTTTGAATTTCATCGTGAATTCCCTTCCAAAATTTCTTAGCCTTGGGGCAGGTCCACCACATATGAAAAAAGTCCCCACACTTTCCCCTCATTTCCAACACTTCGCGTCTCCATTTTTGGTTCTTTTTTGAAGTCTTTCTGGAGTCATATACCACCTATGTAACATTTTATAGTAGTTTTCTATTAAATTTAAATTTGGAGTAAATTTTATGTCTCTTTTCCATACTTTTTCCCAGGCATCTAGCTCAATGGGACGACCTATATTTTGAGCCCACTTAATCATTGACTGTTTTGTTGACTCAGATTCAAAATCCCTTTTTAATAATAATTTATAAAGTTTTGAAACTCTCTTCTTTTGATGTTCTTTCAACAATTGATCTAGTTCATTTTGCTGTCTTTCAAATCCATATAAGTTTTGGTCCATTTTGTACCTTTCTTTCAACTGACGCCAGGGGAACCAGTTTAATTCATGTCCTTCAGCTTTTAACTCTTCTATTGACTTCATTTTTGGATTGTCTCTTTCCCATTTTAATATATCTTGATAAGTCAATAACTTTCCTTGTTTTGTCAGTGTAATCTTATAAGCTTCTTGTGGGATGTCCCAAGTTGGGAGTTTTATATAATATTTCTGTTTTATTTGGAGCCAGATCTTTAATAAAGTTTTTCAGATGCAATGATTATTAAAGGTATGAATGATTTTCAATGTTTTTCTCACTGCAGTCCTAGAAATTTGGAGACTGAAATAAAATTTCACAGGGGGTATCAGAGTTCTTATTTGGGGGAGCAATACCTTTATTTGACACCTCCTATCCCCCCACCCATAGCTGCACCCCTGCATGGTTACAGAATCAGTTGAAGATTCAGTGTATCCTGTCTGAATTGTCCACTGGTTTCCTTGTGTGTTTTCCTCTCTTTGGCCATAAAGAAAACTTGCACTCTTGCTTAATGTAAGAGGATAGGAAGGTGAACCAGGCAGGGAAGCTGGTGAAGGAAAATGGTGGGAGTTGTGATGGTTGTATCCTTTCTCAGCAACTCCAAACGCTTAAATCCTGAGGGAAAGCTTTCTCTCAGGGTGAGGACCCAACAATCCAAGTCATTGCCTTTCTTTTTTCTTCCTGGGACATTCTGCTTAAATCTCCATCTCACCTTGCCTCTTTTTTGGCTGTTCTGTATTTCTGTTCTGTGTACACATGCTTTGTACCTTTTTTTTTAGCTGAAACTGCACAATTGTGGCATTTTGGCGTGTGGCAAGACTTTCTTCCAGTCATTTTGCCATCCTATCATGTCACTTTGGAATTTCACTCTTCTGGGGTCACAGTTGGCTCGCTGTTGTGCAGTAATGGTGTAACTGCAGTGTGCTAGTGACCATCAGGGCAGCATGTGAGCAGTTACACCAAAAGTTTTTAAAAAAAAAAGGTATGGGGGAATGGAGTAAAAGCAAGCTTGTGCGCCTGCACCACAATATCCTCTTTGCCCTGTTACCCCAAAACATAGGTGCCACAAGGGCCACCCTGCAATGCCAAATACTTCCTTGAAAAAGTGGGGATTTAATTAGCTCAAAATCAGGAGGCTTTGAGAGGGGGGCAACTTAGTGAGATCTTTCCTACCAATGTTTATGGGCACACGCAGGAAAAGAACCAGCCAAAGATTAAAAAGTAAGCTAAAAATATGTTTTCATTGGGGGAATTCACTCATATATGCACACAAGAGACATGCAGTCAAGCTTTCACACAAGACCTAACTGAAGGAGAAAGGGATGAAAAAAAATTGTGGATAGAGAGGCTGAGGGTTTTTGGAGTTATATAGTTACCATTCCAGAAGAGTAGTGAAGAGCTTGAAATGTGACTTAGACTTCTGTCTAAAGGCAGACAGATCAGGATTTAGAGCAACATAGTGGAGTCTTGCATTTCATTTGACTGCAACTGATTTCTCAAAACCAAGGGTTTATATACTCTCTTTTCCTCCCCGAAGGGGAGTGAGTTGATTGCTCTCCCAGCCTAGTGAACAATGGGAGTTGCAACACAGACAGTGGCATCTGGAATGTGCTGATTGGTTACAATGTCATGGTTGAAAGGGGGTTTCTGGGCTATCCGCAGTAGGATATGCACACAGTACGGGTCCTGGGCACCTTACTGTTTTCTGATGTTAGCAATTGATAGGATTAGCTCAGAGCCATTAAGTCAGGCTTTCTTGGCTAATTTTAAAGAACTTTTGACCGGGTCTTGCTGGGGTCATCTCTGACCTATTCCTAGCCACTGTCCCTTTCCACATGGCCTTGCCAGCCATAAGTATAATTTAGAATTTATGCCAACACATCTGCCAATTAATATATCTTGCCAATTAGACCATATCAAAATGTAGGGGTGTACGGCCTGGTAACAATCCAGATATTGGAAGCACTGTTACTCTGATTTCTGGGGGTCCTGGGAGGGACACCTAAGTGTGCTCCAAATCTTACTGAGTTGCGAATTAGCAAAGAGCACAAGCTAGCACTACGAGAGGCAGGGCAACGTAGCGAGATCTTTTCCCCAATGTCTACGGGGTCAGGCTGAGCCAAGGAGCAAACAGATATAGATAATAATAATTGTTTTTATTGATACACAGTCAAACACGTGTATGCAACACTCTCACACAGAGAACTATAGAAATAAAGGTTGGAGTGGGATAGAGGGCTTTTAAGAGGAGGTTTTGTATGGGAAATACTACACCTGTCCTGAAGCCCAGATAGTCTGAAGAAGAAGTTCGTGGAAGTGAGGATTCTCAGCACGGGGAGCTGAGGGGAAAGCTCGCCGGACGAAGCGACAGCAAGGCGGGATGGAAGCCAAGAGCGATCCGAGGAAGCGCTCAAAGTCAGGGGTTCTTATAGGGGAAAATGTGGCTGCAGACTAGTCCGTTCTTGGGGATAACAATGAGTTTCGGGCTGGAGACAAGCTCTCCACAAGGTCAGTGATTTACATGATTGGGTTATGACAGAGTTGTCAATAGAGTAGCCAGTATGCAAACGCAGAGTGCTTGGTGACTGAATATTTGGCTCATCAAGCTGCCTGCTTGGGCAGGGAGTTCTTTGTAAGTAGCGTGCATACATAATGTGGTACTTGTCTTGAGGTCTCCTAAAGTGGCAGTCTGGCTATTTCTGGCCTGCCTGTATTAGTTTGGAATATTTCAGCGATTTGTGGCTGTGCCTGTAAGTGTGCTTGTCCGGGGGCCTCGAGAGGAATAGGTACAGAAGGCCAGATTATTGATATCAAATGATATCTGGTATCCCCCAAGCCTGGGCTAGGAAACTGCGGTAACAGTACAATGAACTCACTCCGCTTGGGGATGGCGGGGAGGGAGGGGAGGGCAATGTCCACCGGTACCACATGACCGCCACAATATGAGGACTGCAGTGGAATGAAAGGACCACATGACTAGACAATATTGGAAAAGCAGCATTATTGGAACTATTCATGGGTATTCCCTGTGAATGAAAAGAGATGACCCAATAATGATGGAATGCAATCCAACAATGAAAGAGTGATGATGTCATATGATAAGAGGAGATCAGAAACAGAGCTAAGCCAGTGCAATTGTGCAAAAAACAAAAACAAAAACCCAGCATGTGATAAAGTCCCATGTTACTCTGTGCCTCCCCTGTAAGTTGATTTAGGAGCCACTTTGTCAGGCTTAGAGCAATGGATAGATCTGAGCCCTTTTTTTATCTCCAGAGATGGAGAGTGACTACTGATCATATATTCCAAGTGTAAATGGAAATGTTAACACTTAGGCACTCTGCAGTCTCCACTCTGGGATCAGTCTTGCTATAGACCTCCTGGCTGCAATGTCTAGCTAGTTTTTTTTCTTTTTTTAAAAATATCTAATCCAACCCCCTGCTGGTACAGGAATGTACAGTTAAAACATCCTTAACAGGTAGCCATTCAACCTCTTTTTAAAAACCTCCAAAGAATCCTTCTGGAGTAGTCCCTTTCACCATTGAAAAGCTCTTATTATCAAAGAGTTCCTTCTAATGCTTACTATTTTTTTTGTACCTGGAGGACTGAGGAGTTCACATTCATCTATGACATTTTAGTAGTTCCAGTAAAGGAAATACCTCACTTCTGATTTTTTGCTCTGACCTCTGTTTTTCTGTGGAGATAAAGCTTAAAAAGGAGGATATTCTTATGAAAGCTACATTCCTCCCATGTCACGGCTTATCTTTCAGACTTCTGCCTGACAAAATGATTTGTAGGAATCAAGCATCTTAAAGATCCTTTTAAATATTTCTCTTTTTACACACAAAGAAGAACAGTTACGTGCGTAAAAATTGTAAAAGTCTTTTTTTAAAAAACCTGAAAGCTGCACGTACGTTGTCATGCTTGACAGCTGTCTTTTCCTCATTGGAGGGTGTGTGTGTCAGTGCTGGTGAGTGACTGGGTGTGTGTTTTATTTTATGGACTCCACTCAAGAACAAAAATAGTTCTCAAGTGAAACCAGAAATTGTGTCTTAAGACTAGGGCTTGATGGCTGTGCCAGTTTTGTTCCTCCTCATTTCTCCTTTTTTTTCCTTTTTTAAATTAAATTTATTCTAGCTTAGTTTCTGTATATATTTTAAAAGCCTGCATAATAATTCATTTAGATTTTCATCCACATTTTCTAATGTACAAAATATCTATCAGTGTACAGTACTGAGAATTTTCCCTTTACACAGTGAGTTATTGTGTAATTCCCAGTAACATTTTGCAAGTTTTTTTTTTAAGTACCCCAGGAAGTGATATTACAAACAACTGGTAAAGTGTTCTTTCTGCAGAACAATGTATTTTGTAACTCTTGATGGACAAATGAGTTCAATTTATGTGAACATCCAGGACTCATCCACACTCATTGAAAAGTTCTAGATTTTGTTCTTGTTCATTCTGATTTTATATTGGGTTAAAATAAACCACCCTGGGGAACTGGTATAAAAGATCTCTGATCCCCCCCCCGGGTGTTTAGAGAAAATATTCTGGGGTGAACAAAATGTGTGGAGATCTCCAAAATAAAACTGGAAAGAGCAGGCACAAAATCTGAGACTTGATGATCTTTTAAAACAGTACTGATGCACTCTTGAGAACCAGTTAGCAGTAGTGGTTTGAGCACTGGATTACAACCCCAGAGACCAGGGTTTGATTCCCCACTGGGCCATGGAAACCCATAGGATGACCGTGGTCACATCACACACTCTCAGCTGCAGAAAACCCCATGATGGATTCACCTTAAGTTCTCCATAAGTCGGAAACGACTTAACTGCACACAATAAGAGCATGATGAACCGCCAGACTAACCTTGAGAACTCAGTGTTGTGTAGTGATTAAAGTGCTGGACTGAGGTCTGGGCGATCCAGGTTCTAGTCCCGATTGAGCTTTAAACCCACTGTTGGTTGTGGGCCAAACACACCCTTAACCTGACCTACTTCACAAAATTTTGCTGTGTGGATCAAATGGGGGAGAAGGAGGCTCATTTATAATTGGATATTTTATAATGAGCTCAGTTATAAATAAATACATTTACAGAACTGGCATGGGGTTCAGACACAGCTGTGAACCAGGATTATAAAGGAACCCTGGTTTGTTTACAAACAGCATACTTACGTATGGTGCCCTGTCACTCCTGTCCAAGCCAGAGTCATAAACAAACAATAAACCACAAGAGAACAATGGCGGTTGGAAGAGAACTTGAAAATTCTGAATCCTTGTACTCTACCAGTGTGTGTGATAACTGAAACCCCTGTCAGAGCTGCTGCTGCTAAGCAGCAGCTGTTGGTCCCTGTGGCTCAGGGTGGAGATGACAAACAGCAGCTGTTGGTCCCTCTGGCTCTGGCTGGAGATGCGTCCTGCAGCTCAGGAGCTCCCCCCGCTGCCATGGACCAAGCAGGCTTGGACGTTCCTCTGCCTGCTCCTTTCTGGCAACAGGGATCCAATTCTGAAGATGGTTTGGAGCCTGTGCCAATCAGCCCTCAAACAAAGTGGAGACTCAAGAGAGCTGAGCAAATGGAGGCTTCCTTGGAAGCATTCCTTTGCTTGTGGCAAACTTCTTTCAAGCCCTCCTCTTGCCTGTTCCTTGCTCCCAGCTACCTTGAATTGATCTCTTGACCCTTGGCTTTTGGAACTCTGAGTATGGCCTGTTACTCTGCTTGCTAGGGGGTTCCCTTAAGGGATTCCCAAAATCTGTCAAAATTGTGGGGAAAATCAGCTCAGAGCACTCTTTTAGCTATGCGAGAGGCAGGGTAACTTTGCAGGACCTTGTAACCCAGATTTTACAGAGTCAGACCACACCAAAAAAAAACCCAGGCAGGTTGTTCAGTTTAAAGATTTTATTAAACCCTCAGTAATTAAAGCAAACAACAACAAACACCCTCACACATTCATTCCAGAGCTAAAGAAAAAGAAAGTAAGGAAAATTGATAGGGATTTTGTTTGGGGTGTTCCGAGGCAATACTTTACCTTGATTTAATGCCCAAGGGAGCCGATGTTGAAAAACTGGAGATTCAAAGCGATGAAACTCGAAAAATGGGGGAAGGAGGGGGTGAGGCAAAACAAACTGACAGAGATTCAGGAGGAAAATGTGAATGAACCCCCGAACAGAGAAAAACATGGGGTTTTTATAGAAAAAATATACCTGGAGGGCTAGTTCTCTCCCTGGGAGAACAATAGTACAGGAGGCTAGATTAAAAGCCTTTAATGACCAACATCTCCGGCTAAATGTTTTTCTCAGTCCTTTGTGAATGACACTGACCAAATGGACAAAAGGCCCAGTAGAGTGAAATTGCCTACATTCAGCAGGCTGATTGTGATTCTATTGAGCTGCCATAGCAGTGCAAAAGGGCCCTTTTGTCTGTTTTATGGTCCTCATGTCTTCCAGGAATCCCTGGCCCACGTGACAGATTCAGTCTGAGTCACCTTTTGGCTTGGCCAAAGTTTTAACTTCCTGCCAGCGTGCACTTTCAGTGACCCTGTCAGACACATGGAATGATTTCTGATATTAGCCATGTGGAGATATCAATTTGATGTGATAAATTAATAAATTGTAGACCCTGGGAGAGAGATAGCTGATGGTCGTACTTACAGGCCTTCGCTTGACGCTTTGGTAAATGAACTCCCTTGTGTAAAGTGCTTGCTTGTCTCCTCCTGGCTGGACTTTACTGGCTCTCACACTCCCTTCTCTGGGCTGGCTTGCTGCCCAGGTCTCTGACCTTGACAGTGTGGTGTAACGATTTGAGTTTTGGAGTATGATCTTGAGAACAGAGTTTGATTCTCTGCTTGGCCATGGAAACTCACTGGGTGACCTTGGGCACATCACACACTCTCTGCACCAGAAAGCCCCTTTATTAGGGTTGTCTTAGTGTCACCATAAGTCAGAAATGACTCGAAGACACACAATGACAAATGCTGTTCTGCAGTGGGATTTATATTTTCATCTTTGCCTTCATTTGGACTTCCCATGTAGTCCTCCCCTTTACCATGGGACCATCTTTTGAGGTCATACCTAGCTGTGACACTCTTGCAAAGAAGCTAGTAAAATGCGGGCTGGACAGTGCTACTGTTAGCTGGATTTGTAATTGGTTGACAGACTGAACCCAAAGGGTGCTCACCAATGGCTGCTTTTCATCCCGGAGAGAAGTGTCTAGTGGGTGCCATAGGGTTCTCTCCTGGGCCCAGGGCTATTCAACATCTTCATCAATGATTTGGATGAAGGAGTAAAGGGCATGCTGTTCAAATTTGCAGATGACATCAAATTGAGAGGGGCTGCTAATAGGCCAGAGGACAGGATCAAAGCTAACAAAATGATTTTTTTAAAAAATTAAAGTTTACATTAAACACACAAAAAAATCCTTCCCCACTTCTGTCTTTTCCCCAATTGAATCTGCTTATTTATCTTCATACATGCATATTTTGGCCATAACAGTAGTCTTTCATTATTACATTGTACATTTTACATTAATGCATTACTACTTGTAACATATCTTATGCATTATTACTTTATTTTCATTGTTACTTTCTATATTATTTCTTTATCCAGTCCAATACTTCTCCCCATTCCCTTTCAAAGTTCTGGATAGGTTTATTTTTCAATAAGAGTGCCAATTTTTCTGTTTCTACCATATCCAGTACCTTGAGTTTCCATTCTTTTATATCTACATATTCCCCTTTTTTAACAGTATTGTGCATACGTCAATCTTGCAGCAATTATCATATATAACAATATCTTCTGATGACATTTTATTTCTCTTTTTTGCCCCAACATATTTAACAAATAAAACTCTGGCTTCATCTCAAACTAAAATCATACATTCTTTGAATTTCAGCATGAATTTCTTTCCAAAATTTCTTTGCTATCTTACATGTTCACCACAAAAAAGGATCCTTCCTTTTCATCACATTTCCAACATCTTGTATTCCCTTTTTTTTGTTATTTTTTTGTAATCTTTTAGGTGTCATATACCATCTATGTAACATTTTATAAAAAATTTCTCTCAATTTTAAATTTGGTGTAAATTTTATGTCTGTTTTCCATTAACAAAATGAATTTCAATAGAGAGAAATGTAAGGTCATACACTTAAGCAGAAAAAAATGGAATGCACAAATATAGGATGGGGGACACGTGGCTGGATAACAGTACGTGTGAAAGGGATGTAGAAGTCTTGGTGGATCATAAGCTGGACATGAGTTAGCAATGTGATGCGGCAGCCAAGAAAGCCAACATGATTCTTGGTTAAATCAATAGGAGTATGGTGTCTAGATCAAGGGAGGTAATGGTACCGTTCTATTCTGCTTTGGTTAGATCTCATATGGAATACTGCATCCAGTTCTAGGCACTTCAATTCAAAAAAGATATCAACAAGCTTAGGAAGAACTTCCTGATGGTCAGAGCTGTCCGGCAGTGGAATATGCTGTCTCGGAGTGTGGTGGAATCTCCTTCTTTGGAGGTTTTTAAGCAGAGGCTGGACGGCCGTCTGTTGAAAGTGCTTTGATGTGTGTTCCTCCATAGCAGGGGGTTGGACTGGATGGCCCCATGGTCTCTCCCAACTCTATGATTCTATGCCCTTGTCTTCAATGTGGTGCCTCATGAACTTCTCAACTCTTGACATCATTTAGGTCTTCCTGCTGACTGTGTTCCCTTGTTTAAGAATTCTTTTCTGCCTGTGACTTTAAAGGTTTTGTCAATGTGTCATTTTAACAACTTGTATTTTAATGTGTGCACTTTATTATGTTTTCTTAAATAATTCTTATCTGTTTTACAGCTCTTTGACAAAACATTACTCGCATGAAATGATGTAGTGAGTTATTAAATAGAAATCACTGTGCCTTGATACATGAGTCTCAGGCTTTAGTATGCTTTAGATCTGGAACCCCCATAGAAAGTACTTGATGCCCCATCGTCCTCTACCCTTGGCATGAGTTTCTCATAGAAGCCTTTTCACTAACCAAGGATGTGTTTGTGCAAGCGAGTATGTGTGTACAGTGCACTGAAAATTCCAAACAGATTTGTCTACAGGACCTCATTAACTTGAAGATGACATCCATCTCTTGCATTTTATGGAAGAGGGCAAATATCTGGCTAAGCCTGTCTTTCTCCCAAGCATGGAGAAATGCAAATAAATTATTTCTGCAAGAAAGATAAGAAGTAGGGAGGTGGACCACACTGCCCAAGGTATATAATGGGGTGAAAAAAGCCGTAGAGTGGGACCCACGGAATCCTACCGCAGGTGAGTGAGGGTGTTCTGAAAGACAGCAAAAACTTTTCACTGGGGTGAGATTTCATACTCAGAAGAATATGTGCAGAATAAGGATGAAGTTTGAAGCCTTACATTTCTGAATGGTGCGAGTGGGGCCATTTCAGATGGAAAAGATAGAATTCAGTCTTCTAGGTCTGTTGTTTGAACAGAAGACCAGGGGGATTAGAGTGGAATGCATGTGTTTGAATGCCACACTAAACTGGGACAATTCTATATCCTTCAAATGCTTCAGACTACAATGCTCATAATTCCCAGCAGCATGGCCAATCATTATGGATGACTTAAGTTATAGTCTAAAACATCTGAAACTTACCAGATTGCCCACACCTGCTCCAAGCCATAGTTAAGGACAAAAGTGGGAAAAGTGGAACACTGGGCTGCATGTAGTTCCTCAAGCCTGGTTTTGTGGCCAATGCCTCCCCAGGACAACCTTAGACTCCCCTGAAAAAGATGGAGATACGTCTATGTATTATAAATGAAGCGATGGATGGATAGAGTCTTGAAGCCTATAGAAGTAGTGATTAAATACTGAGTTTTCAAAACCACAGGTTTTTGTTTTGCTTTTTGATATTTTAGGCACTTTGTTTCAGGAGTGTTCTAGGAGCATAAACCTGGCCCCAGACTACCAAAGTTCCCTACTTTTGGTTTAGGATAAGTAGAAATAGACATTGCTACCCACAGTGAGCATCATGCTTACACACTTTCTTCTTCCGTTCTCAGATGGTGCAGCTATAAGAAATAGTTCGGATGTTAGCCAACCAGCAAGCATTAACTATGGTTTATTTGAAATAACCAGTGACATATTTAAGTCTTTTACTCCAAGTCTCAAGTTAAGTCTCTACCTTCAAATCTCAAGTCAAGTCTCAAGTCCTTGCAAGATGCTTTCAAGTAAAGTCTTGAGTCAAGTCTTAAGTCTGGGAGCCAACTTTATACCCCAATCTGTATTCCAGAATTTCTGGACAGATTTAAATGAAATCAGTTTAACAATTTAAGTAGAGTTGACCCTCTTGTGATTTTGCTATCTGCAGCTTTGGAAGTGAGGAATAGGATCCTTCTTACTTCCCATTAGCAAGCTGGAAGCTTTTTCAGAAGTGGGGAATAGGATCTTTCTTATTCCCAGTTACTGAAACTTCAAGAGCTTTAGAAGAAAGGATTCTTCCTCCTCAAGCCCGTTGCCTAACACATTTGCTGTTTCCCTCTGAGATATGCATCTTGCACTCTGGGCAAGTGTCTTGCCTGCTATTCTTAGGAAAAGTTTTAGAAATCTCCTCCTATATGTAGTGAGGACAGGCTGTTGAGCAAACCTCAAACCCACCACAAGCCCACTCCCTTCCCCATTTGCTGTTTCCTGCATAAACGTGTCCACACTTTGGGCTTGAGACAGATTGTTATGTGACCAGTAAGTTGCAAGGTTTCTGGATGTAAGTGCTATGTTTCTGAACCAAGTGCAGCAAATCAATCACCAAAAATATGCAAGTCTCAAGTAGAGTCAGTGAGTAATTTTTGCCAAGCCAAGCCAAGTCTGAGTATGACTTGAGTCCGAGTCAATTGACTCGAACCTACATTCCTGGAAATTACCCAAATTCAAATGAAAAAGGTTTGTTTAAACAAGCAATAGTTTACACAGTTTTCAACGTTTACATCAGTTGCAGTTTAGGTTTCAGATGAACTGCTAAACTGTGAATAGTGGCATCAGGGGACACAAAAGCATGTAAGCTCTTCCTTGCATCTGCCCCACAGGAGGAGTGGAGAGAAGGAAAGACTGCGAGTCCGAGGTTTTCTGTAGTTGATTTTCATGATACGCTATGGTTTTACATGAAACCTGAACATGTCCAGTGGTTCTAATATAAAGTCAGGGTATTCTATGAAGTAGAATCGTGAACTTATTTTGTGGAAAGACAGATTCAAATTCTGACTCAGCCACCATGGTCATCAGTGGTCTTCATTAGTCCTGCCAACTTTTCTTATCAAGACGATAAACAGCCTCCTGTCACTTAACATGTGCTGGGATTTTTTGTACAGTGAAACGCTTACCAGCCCAACAACCCATTCTGAAGGATACAGATAAGTTCCAAATTCTGCAAAGGATACAGGGTTATACTTCATTAATAATTCTGACCATGCAATTTGTAGCTTCAGTAAGAAAGAAGAGTGGATCTGCTGCTAAATTAGCTAATTCTCTCTAGTCCTTTTTAAAATACACTGTTATCTGGTTTCTGAGCAAACACAAATCAGTTGTGTGCACATGTCACATGATACTTTTCACTATGTGAGGCATCTGACAAGATGCACTTTCAATCCTCCCTGGTTTCAGCCGGGGAACATGGCATATATTTCATTTCCATTAGTTCTCATGCATAACAGGATTATGCTTGTAATTGTTACCTCTCACCTTGTTAATTTCATCTGATGATGTGGGATCTGACACTGTGATAATGTATGCAATTACAGATATATTTTTCTTCATAGCAGGTGTGTGGAAAGTTCATTTGACGGGTGGCAAGCAGCACCTGAACCCCACATTTGAAATCCACTGTAGGTCCCAAAGTCCCCCCATTTTAGTTTTAAAAACTTTCGTGTTGATTTTTTTAGGCTTTTTTTTCACCTGAAAACTAGCCAAAATTTCCTTTCCTAAAACCACTTGAAAATGTGAAGGTTTGGGCTGCTCATTGTCCATAATTGCCAGTCCTCCCCAAAGGGGGGGTCCAGTGAAATTTACCCAAATAAAGTGACTGGAAGAGACACAGTGTCACTTCTGCACTGGAGTATCCCATGAGAGAGTCATGGAGGGAGAAAAATTGGCCCCAGTCCCCACGCAGTGCTCCACCCTTGTTTTAAAATATTACAGATTTTATTGCTGCTTTCCTTAACTTGTTTTATTTTTCAGCACTGTTCTGTCCTACTACAGGAAGCCTCTGCTGTTCAAAGCCCTGTCATCTGATGACTTGCTCTTTTGACACTGCCAAAGGAAAGACAAGTCCCATTAATTTGATGGGGGTTGTGCTCTTTTCATCAGTTCTTCTTACCTACAGAACCTTGCTTGTAACAGTTCATTTGTGTGTGCTGCTTGGAAAGCAAGCTGAGTAGCAGAAAAAGGTGCTAAGTTGGCTAAGAGACTTTGCAAATAATGCATGTGTGGTTGGTCCCAGACAAGCCTCTATTAAGTCCTTCATGCTCCCTACCGTACAGTACATGGGTTTTGCTTTTCAACCAATACTGTTTTCTGACAGTGCTCCAGTCCCTAACCTGTCAGATAAACGAGGGAAGCTTGTATGTAGCCACATGACAGAACAGAGATTCTTGGTCCATTTCATGCATCTATGGAAGCAGGTGCCAGCTTAGTAAAACTAGGAAGAGGGTAGACAAAATATTTCAGTTTGCATTTTAATGCACACTTACCTAATTTTACAGTTTTGAATCAATATGAAATGGGAAATCCAATTATTCATCAAAAATCACACTTCTGAATGGAGTTATCCAATAAAAAAAAAGCTGCAAATGCAAATAGATACAAATAGGTACAAAGTTCTGAGAAGTTCTGGAAGCCTCAAAAATAGTGTGGGGGGGCACATCTTCCCAATCCTGCCTTAAAGGGCTGTCCAATCCAATGGCCGGGGGGGGGAGACACTGAAGCTGCCCATGACTCATTAGCAAAAGGTGAGTTGACATGGATTGCTAGGTAAAAAAAGGGAGTGAGCTCCTGTCCCTTTAATGCTTGTGTAGAAAAGGGAATTTCAGCAGGTGAAGCTTGCATGACAAGTGACACCTGCTGGAACTTGCTGTTAAACACAACTACTAAAGGTACAGGAAACCTATCCTTTATGTCACTTGGCAACACTAGAGTTGACTCAGTGGCCTGAAAGATCACTCAGTCATAGCCCCCTCTGCTTATGGTGAGATGGATTTCGTTATCCAAATGAAGACTCTATGTTGACTTATTTTTCGGTGATGTGCTTCCTCTTCTTAGACAATGGGGCTTTTTGCACTACATTTTTATAGTGTTGTTATTCCACTTTTAACATCCTATGGAATCCTGGGGTTTGCAGTTTAGGGAGGGGCCTTTAGGATTCTCAGCCAGAGAGCTACAAACCCCAGAATTCCACGGGATGTTGAAAGTGGAATGATATCGCTATAACCGTGTAGTGCCAAAAGGCCCGAAGTGGCTAATGTAGATCCATAATATCACACGTTCCCACATTTCACAGCTATAAACCAGGACACACGTGCCAAGCAATATCAGAGTGTGGCCAAGAAGGTTACAGTGATTAATGAGGAAGAACAGACAATTTAGGAGAGCCTGCAACAGTTTGCTTTTGCTTGAGTCTACTGGGAAGGGCAAGACTGTGTCTCCTCCTCTCCTTTCCCTCTGCTGAGTTAACTGAGTGAGGCCATTTCTGCACTAGAGTGGGTTATAGCACTATGATTCCACCTTCAACATCCTAAGGAATCCTGGGGTTCGTGGCTGGCCCCTCCCTAAACTACAAACCCCAGGATTCCATAGGATGTTGAAAGTGGAATCATAGCGCTATAGCACTCTAGTGCGGAAATGGCCTGAGAAATATTTTTGCACTTTTAATTCAATTTGCTCCAATTGAAGTAAGTCACGGACAGGAGGGGAAAGAGGGAGAAGGAGAGAGAAATTGGGATGTTTTAAAAGCAGCTGAAAAAGTGGGATGACGCAGAACTGTTCTTGACAAAGTGGGACAGTTGGAAGCTAAGTCATATTAATCTCATAAGCCTTTAAGGAGCCATAGGGTTGTTTTTGCTTTTGGCTACAACAGCACACACTTCTGAAATGAATTCTCAAAAACTTTGGGGTAGTTGATAGCACACTCCCCTCCGTTTTCTATTGATATAATGCACCTTTTAAGTGGCTGCATGGGGTTATGGGTGAGAGACCCCAAGCTGCAGAAACTGGCCAACAGCTTTAATAAGATAAGCAACGGAGCAAGGCTGAAAAAGGGAAAAAGAATGCTAAGCTTGCAAAGAAGCAGAACTTGTGAATAATAGAAAGCCAGCTTAGTGAAAAACAATTTCCCAATTTGCTGAAATGGGGAAGCAGGTACAGGTAGATGCTGAGTGTGGTCATCTTTGTGGTTTACCCTGGCTGGAGCAACCCAGAATGGACAAATGGGAGGAGGAGTGACCAAAAGAGCTGAACTATAGTTACCTATTGGCTCATTAAGCTTCATTGTAATATTAACTTTCACACCCCCAAGGTGGGATCTGGTATTATAATTTGGGTCCACCTATATGCACATGCATAGTGTTCAAATGTTGGCATAATAATGTATTCATGACGTAGCTTCCTATATGTATGGAGTTACTCCTCCCCAAGGAGGACCATGTAACCTTTGAAGACTATATAAGGTGTGGGTTGTCTTGTGTTTGAGGAACACTTGATTTGCCTGAGTGCCTTGTGTTCCATTCTGCAGAACTTTCAATAAAAGAACTTTGATCTCTCGGTGTGACATATTGGCTAGCACACTGGGCACAAACTCTGCCCAGAGTCTCTGGGAAAAATCCAGGTGATGTGGGGAAATGATGTCAGACACTGATGCTTCCTTCAAACTTTGCTAGGAGTCCTTAAAAATATATCCTAGAGGGACAACTTAACTGTACCCTTTCTTCCTTCTCTTTTTGTGCAGCCATGGGAAGGATAAGGTATTCCTTCCTCTTCTTCTGGCTCTGGAACTCAGCATGCTGGGGTGAGTATTCATATGCATGGGCATCTTTATATCTTAGGAATGGGGAGGAAGGGGAAAAAACTGGTTGCTGTCCCAGTTTTCTCCATGATGCTATGTCTTGAATAAATAAATAAATAAGTTGTTGCCACAAGTCAGAGGATTGTACCATTTGGCCTATGAAAGGATAAACAGATAGTAGTATCTTTTGGCTCCATCCCCCTGCAGATCTAACTGATTGGGTCCGACCATTAAACCAGGGGTGGGCAACTGTGGAAGGCTAGGAGGTTGCAACCCACACCCCAGAAGAACTTAGAGGGACATACCTCTCCGCCACACCAACTCCAGAAAAAAATTCAATGTGGGGCTTAAACGCTGTCTAGAGAACATGGGGGCATGTTTTGGGGCCTTACTGGGGTGATTTAGGTCTAGAACAGGCTTTTTTAACAGGAAGAAGAGCACAGAAGTCACTTCCTGTTCCAAAAAAGGCTTCTCCTGGCCCTCAGTTGGCCCAGAAAGGCCTCAAAACATGGTAGAAATACACTCCACTGCCCCAGAGGGTGTTTTGGAGCATTTGAGCTCTGGGAGGTCCCTCGGTCCACAAAAATGGCCTTGGGGCTGGATGCAACACCTATGCTGCATGTTGTCCACCCTACATTAAAGAGATGGAGATGCCCACCTCAAACAGCTGATTTAAGGTGTCCTGAAAATGAACAAATTGGTAGTTATCTTATGTATTATTTTATTTTTGCTGCCAGAGAAAGGAAAGTATGCCAGAATAACTTTCTTAGCCTTGAGTATTATGCTCAGTGATTTGGAGTGGGAGAGAGTCAATGCATTTCATCTGCTGCTCCATCTCAAGTAGTACAATCCCAGCTGAGAGATGCCACATCTAGGGCGGTATCCTGTTGGTCGATCCCAGTTAGAGTAGACCTGTTCAATCAATGGTTGAATGGTGAGTAAACAGATCTGCAAATCCCACTGATTGAAAAAGTCTACTGTAGCAAGGACTAAGATCAGAATACAGGCCACAGTCTTTTTTCCCATGAGTGCCACCAGTAAATAAGAAAGGGAAGGGGGGGCTCCAGCCATGGCCAGCCCTGTCTGGTCTGGATTTTCTAGAACTTCGAGATTTCAGTGTGGGCCATTTCACAAACTGAAATATGGGGAAGCAAGCTCTGTGACTTGTTGACAGGAGCATGATTTATTGCCGTTATTGCAGCTGAGTGAGTGGGCAACCAGATGATTTCCCTTCCAAAAAGTGAGGAGGAGAAAAAATATGCCTGATCATGGGATAATAAATCAATTTAGGGGAGACTACAGAACTGAATGAAATGTGCAGAATCCAGCAGGATTTCCCTGCTTCTCTCTGTACTCAAAGAAAACATGGGGAAATCTCTCTAATGCTCCAGACAGGGACACACTGACACAAGATTTTCTTTCCGGTCCATTTGATTCCATCTAAAAGCGGAGTGGGGGCTCTGTGCTGATCATTTTAGATGCAAAGTACAATTGCATGGAAGCAAAACAGAAATTTCAATATTTTTATAAAAACCTCTAAGGATTTAGAAATAGGTAACATTTAAAACTGGACCTTCTCCTCTGAGGAGTCATTTCTGTTGTCCCAAAATGGTAGTTGAGGATATTGCAGACATGTTAGATACTCACTTTACTCACAGAATTATTGGGGATCCTGTGTGGATTATTCCCCCCCCCATTTTGGGGAGGTTGGATGCACATTTATGCCCATCAGTTTCTTTTTTCTGTTGAGTTTCCTCCAATCTATGTGCAGATATGTGAGGAACGTACTCCATTTTTTTAAATATAGATTTAATCAATGTACACCTTCAGGACTCAATTGGGATACAGTTTCTAGTGTGCATTTCTGAATTTGTGTTTTGTTGCATGGAACAAAGTGTGTTTGTCTACATATGGGTATTTTTTAAAGCTACACAAAGAACATTTATTAAACACACACAAACATGCTTTCACTGAGTTGCTGAGTGTGTGTGTCCAAATATGTGTACAATTGGAAAAACCACCCCCAATTTTTTATGGTTAGAAATTAATGCAGACATAAATATGTGTGGCTATCTCTATGTTGTCTTCTTCCTGCATGCAAACTATGCCAACAATCCAGTGACATTGGGTGAAACATTGCTGATAGCAGAAAAATGAGATCAAGAAAACCATTTTTGATACCTCCACCCATGAAGGAATGGATGAATTCTGCTGGTGACTTGAATGTCGGCAACACTGATTTATGCACATGCATATTTTCTTTGGGGCAGAGTTCAAGGAGCTATTCGGTGCTGCTGCTGTTGTGTTTTCCACTTGGGGGGAAAAGGGGGAAGGGACTCAAGAGACAAAGAAGCAGCTTGTCACGGCTGCAAGGGGAAGAGAAATGAAGGCACTTTCTTGGTCTCCATCCAGGAACGTGTCCTTGTTTCTTTCCCCTTTGCAACCAAGATAATCTGTGCTGGCTCCCTCTCCACAACCTCACCACAACAGTGATTGTTTCCTGTGTGTGGCTTGCCAGCTGCTGATGGTGGGAAGGTGAGGGACGGGACAGATGTAGAGCTGTGGACATGGAGCATTATGTTCCACATGCATAATGTAGACTTCTGGCCAGTGAGTTATAAATAATGACATTATATGTAATCTGAGTTATCTCAAAATGTGGGTACCACAAGGGCACCCTAGAGATGCCAGTACTTCCTTGTAAAGTTGGGGAATAATTAGCTCAAACCTGGAGGCCTGTGAGAGGGAGGCAACTTCAACAAGATATCTTCTACCAGTGTTTACGGGGCCGTATAGGAAGAACCAGCTCAAAAAGCCAAATATAACCTAAAGCATGCTTTTATTTTCAAAGATTCACACATACACACAAAACTTCAAACATGCACAGAATCTCATAAGAGATAGCCAAAGGAAAGGTAGGAAAGTTGGATAGAAGACTTTGAGGGATTTGAGATACAATTGTCAGTCCAGAGAGCAGAAAAGAAAAGTGGTGATGTGGCTTAGGTTCGCACTGAAGGATGGTTCTTGGTTCAGGAATCAGCCAGACAGTGTGGTATTCAGAAAAGCAAAAGATTGCAAATGTCTGCTCAAAATAGGTACCTTATATACCTCCCAAAATAACCTGCAGGCTGGACTGATGCTTTCATTCTCAGAACAAGGCACAGAACAATGGGAGTTGCAGTACAAGTAACGGGTGCTGGACATGCTAATGTTCGCAGTGCTTGGGTGACAAAGATGTAGCGGGTGTTATAACAGGTGTCTATTGTGGGTGCTACATAGATAAAGAAAGGAATCCAGATGCAAGGAGAACAGGGTTAAGTCACTCAGCTTCCTGGTGAACTTCTAGTTTTGTGTTCTCCTGGAAAGCTTCAATTTCTGCATCAGTTTATTATCGGTAGAAACAGCAGCTATTTGCCTGAGAAATGACCTAACCTTACCTGGAAGATATTTCAGGTTGACCTGCCTTTCTTTCTCCTGTACACGGTCAGTCCTTCCTCTGTCGGCTTGACCTCCTGGTCACCTTTCAGGTTTGATTTTGATATCAGTGCCAATTAATGCATTTGCTGATTAGATATGATGCCAATTAGATATGGTGCCTATCCAAACCATATCAATATTGAGAGGGTTGCATAGGGATGCAGCATCTGTTACTTTGAGCATAAGAATATTCCCTTCATTACTTTTTTTTATTAATCATTTTATTCAAATTCAAATATAAAACAAACAATTGTAAATGTACAATTACATGAATTATTTTTGATCTTACACACTGATCTAGATCTCATTTTCATTATCTCTTTACGTGTTTGTATTATTGTACCACAATTTACTGCTAATATTACATGTTGGTTCTTGCATTTCTATTCCCACATTCCAGCTTCATGATATATATCCAGTAGCTCCCTCATTAATTATCTAAATCATGAATTACTCATTTCCATCTGACATTACCCAGCAATTATCCATTACAATTTGCCATTCTTTCTGAATCTCATCATCTGATTTCCCTTTTAATCTCTGAGACACCATATCAGCATTTCTATTTTCAATAAGTGTCCCCCACCATTGTTCTATTGTGGGTATTTGCTGAGTTTTCCACAACTTTGCATACTCAATATGAGCCGTTGTTATCATATACAATATTATTCTCCAGTACTTCTTTATACCAGTACCTTCTAATACGTCTGTCATATTTAATAAGTACAATTCCGGTATCTTTGCAAACTGAACTTTCTTAAAAGTAATGTAACAACAAGGGCCCTTTCACACTATGAAGTTATAGCACCCTGATTCTACTTTAACTGCCATGGTTCCTTCCTGTGGAATCCTGCAATTTGCAATATAGTG
Organism: Iguana delicatissima; assembly: GCA_948472985.1. Taxonomy (NCBI): domain Eukaryota; kingdom Metazoa; phylum Chordata; class Lepidosauria; order Squamata; family Iguanidae; genus Iguana; species Iguana delicatissima. Next base: position 81,533 of record CAOKZL010004172.1, read on the forward strand.
AGAGGCATTCAGAATTCCCAGATGGAGAACTCTAGGGCCCCATCGAGCTATTGTCTCTAGAATTCCATTGGAGGGAGACACGGTAGATAAAATGGTATCATAACATTATAAATATGTAGTAGGAAAGGGCCCTTGATAACATCATTACGTTTTGGGGATAATGAGTAACTCATTACTTCTAAAACATTGCTTTTGGAGGGTGATGGAGAAATAAAGGGGACTTTTTGTATTTTAAAGTGTATTTAAAAGAACAACAACTCTTCTCCGACGCAGCAAGTTGTCCCTTTAATAATGTGCACCAAATAACATTAAAAGGACCCCTCCTGAAACTGCAAACCCCAGGATTCCGTAGGAGGTTGCAAGTGGAATAATGGCGCTAAAACCGTCTAGTGTGGAAATGGTCCCTGTGATGGGTTTGCCTTAGGGTCACCATAACTCAGAAATGAATGAAAAGCACACAACAATTATATCTCTGAGGGGAGGAAAACAGCTTCTCCACACCCAGTTTTCAAGAGTGGTCCTTCACCCAACCATAAGATCAGTTTATGTCCAGTAACTATTTGTCCACCTCCTTCTTACTAATTGGAGTGCAAAAATGAGGACTTCCTGTTGCCTGCTTTCTTTCAGCACGGGAAAGGAAGGCCTCATGGGAGGCATCTCAGTTAGGCCTCAACAAATCTTTTGTCTCAGGACGGCTGTAACCTGGACGTCCTTATAGGAACACTTAGGAACTTCTTAGGAGTTTGGGGTTAGCGTCATGCCAACTTCCTCCTCCTCAGTTTTGTGAAATTCTTTGCCAGAACAGAAGTGGAAGCTTTTTTGGGGGGGTGTGTGTGTGAAGATATAGGTGAAATATTCAGGGGGATCAGGATGCTGACGCTGGTACTTCATAATTTTACTGAGAGACCAGTAGACGTTCTTCCTTTAAAGAAGTCTTCCTTAACCGAATTCCCCATAAACATTTCTGCTAAATCTCATCACTTCCAGTCCAGTCAATGTTCAGAAATGGTAGCAATTTTTATCAAGACTATTTGGAAGTTCTCAGGTTGAGGAAGACTGGTCTGAAATTTTCAAAAAATACTCATGCCAAACATACAAAGAAAGAAAATTATAAACATATATACCATTTTTAAACTAAACTGATAATCAAATTGTAGTAAACTAAACAACAACAACAAGAGACTGCATCGAATTAAAAAGGGCTTCTACCCTTGTTGCAAACAGCTTCAAGATATGAAAATGTACTTAACTTAAATTCATTGCTTTCTACTGTTTTAAATTTGTTGCTCCTTATATTTATACTCCAAACTATTTTAATTTCTAAATTTCCTAAATTTCTTATATTTCCTAAATTTCCATTTCAGAAATCAATATTAATTAATTATTTTAAGATGCTGTTATTTAATATTATTACTCCCTTTAATCAAATCAAATCTATCTTAAACATATTATAACAACAACTTATATTTAATTTTCTCTCAACATCTTTCTCAGGATAATAATATACTACAACCAATTTTTTTTAAAGAAAGACACAGTATTGAGCAAGTTCAAAACCCTAGCCTCATCAAATCATCCTCATTTATTCTTAAAAATTCTATTGGACGTCTCCACTCTAAAATAAATTCTTCATCAGAAATTCCCTTCAGTTTGGCAGATAATTTATCCATCTCTACAATTGACATTAGTCTATTAAACCATTCGGTCATTGATGGGATCTCAGTTTTCTTCCAATTGTGTAACCATATATGTAGGTTGATTTTGTTGTTTGTCTTTATTATATATTGGTTTGGTTGTTTGGTTTCTTTTGTTTGATGTATTTGTGTCGATTTTTACAATTTCTAATAAAAAATAAAAAAAGCAAAAAAATACTCATGCCAGTCTCTGGCATCTCCACAGCTTTTTGCAAATGTCTGTGGGAAGACGTTGCATCATGACCCCACCCTTGGACATTCCAGCAAGCTTGGCATTTGGAAAACTTTGGGGAACTTCCTTTTTTTTTCTTGGCCTGTAGCTCCCAGAATTCCCAAACATGTAAGTTTTCCAAGCTTGAGAACTGGGGTAGTATCAGGAATGTCAGAGAGCTGCATGGGGCTAGAACCCCAAAACACATTGAGGCTTTCTGCACTACAGTGTTATAGTGCTATTATTCCACTTTCAACCTCCTGTGGAATTCTGGGGTTTGTGGTTTCCTGAGGCCAAAGAGCTCTTAGGCTGGGAATTCTAAAGGCCTCTCCCTGAACTGCAAAGCCCAGGATTCCAGAGGATGCTGAAACTGTTATAATAGCATTATAACAGTGTAGTGTGGAAAGGCTCATTAGGAAGATGATGTTATGGAAAACAGAATGTACTGACGAAGATGTTGATCTTATCCAGTGCTGCTGTTCTTTTGATCTTACTTGCTACTTCACCATCTGCTTCTAAACTGTCTTTTCTTCTTGCCCCTACAGTTGCCGGTTTAGGTGGGAGTCTAGGAACAGACTTCATCACAGCCTATATGCAGAATTATGGGTCCTCTGGCAAGTTTGAACTACAGATTACAGGTTACCACGACTTAACCACTGTGACAGTCAACATCCGCTGTGCTACCTGTCAGTCTCAATCAAAATTCCTAAAGAAAATTACTGTGGATAAGGGGAAGATGTTGCAAGTGGAATTCCCAACCTTTGTGGAAATCATAGGCACCAAAGTGTTCTCAGAAGTCATCAATATAATAGCAGACAAAGAAATATCAGTGATATCTGTGAACTCCAAGTCTTACAGTATGGAAGTTGCTCAGCTGTATCCTGTGAACAGCTTAGGGAGGGACTATTATGTAGTGACTCCTTCTATTGGCCCAGCTGGGACTTTTCCAGAGTTTTCTGTTTTTACCCATGAAGGGCCTAATGTGGTTGACATCGATTTGAAGGCCCAGGTGAAATTCAATGGGAAAATATATTCTGCAGGAAGCAAACTCACAGTGACCTTAAATGCTTTCCAAGGAATCCAGTTGCAAGGATCAGGTGATCTTTCTGGGACCAGGATTGTCTCACAGAAGCCTGTGGCTGTCCTATCTGGTCACGTCTGTTCATGGAAGTACACAAAATGTAACCATGTGTTTGAGCAGCTCCAGCCGGTATCCACCTGGGGGAAGACATTCATGGTTTCTCCTTTACCCTGGCAGACCAAAAGTGATATTCTTTATGTTTCAGCATCCCAAGCCACTGTCCTGACCTATCAGATAGGTGCCAATAAGCAGGCAGCTAACCTGAAAGGCGGTCAGGTCCTGCAGATTCTTGTGTTGCGTGGAAGCCCAGTCTACCTCTCAGCCAGTTCACCAGTACAGGTGTACTTCTACAGTACAGGTGCAAAATTCCAAACCCTTTACTATGACACTTTATTGATGGAGATTCCAGATGCAGACAGGTACAGTAGTGCGTACACTGTGAATGGACAGGCTGGCTTTCAGAACTTTGTTTTTCTGGTGGCAAAGACTACAGAAGTTAATGGTTTCACAGTGGCTGGCAAGCCACTTGTCAAGGTGCAGTGGAATCCAATCCCTGGCACAGAATACTCTTGGGGAAAGTTTAAGCTGCCATCAATGATTTCAACTTATAAAGTGGTGCATCCCGAATCTCCTTTTGGCCTCTTCTGCGTGGGCCTTGCAAATATGAACAGCTATGGGACACCTGGTGCTGCCCTGGAGAGTAAGTAGAGTGTTTGTGTGGCTCGTACCTTACTTGGGCATTACTGGTGGAGGCAATAGAAAGAAATTTAGAAGAAAATGCTGTGCTCTCATAGTTAGGGCTGCAGTAGTTAAGCCCACTGCTATAGGACGTGTGCCTGCTCCAGGCTTGAGAGAGTGCTGGGAGCAAGATGCCTTCACTCCTCCTTATGATATCGCTGGTACTGTTTGTGTTACCCTCTTTCTCTGGATCCAATTTGAGTGCTATCCTCCGAAAGAAAATGGCAATGCAAGTGGAGGGTTCTGTTCCTTAAGAGCATAAGAAGAACCCCAGTGGAATAGACCATAGGCCTATCTAGTTCACCTAGTTTTTGGGTCAATTAGATACCTGTGGGAAGCCCACAAGCACTTGAGGAGAGCAACAGCCTTACACTTGTGTTCCTGACAGCAGCAACTTGTATTTGGAGAAATAGGAACTGACTGTAACACCTTTTAATAGCATGCTCTTTTGATGACTTTTATGTTATAGTGGATTGATTTCAAATGGTTTTCATTTTATGGGTAGTTTGATTTATTTCAATAATTTTCTAACAAGAGCCAGAATAGTGTAGTGGTTTGAATGTTGAACTATGACTCCTGAGAGCAGGGTTTAAATTTCCGCTTAGCAGTGGAAACTCACTGGGTGGTCTTGGGCAAGTTGTATTCCCTCAGCCTCAGAAGGAGACAAAGAGAAACCCCCTCTGAACAAATATTTCCACAAAAGTCCTGTGATAGTTTCACCTTAGGGTTACCATAAGTTGGAAATGACTTGAAGGCACGCAACAACAATAAGCATTTTCTCTATATTTTTACTCATGTCTTGTATCTGCTTTTATTAGTGTTTCTTTTCCTTCTGCTATTAGAGGTATATGATTAGTAGTCATATAGTAGCAATATCTATGAATTTGTCCAATGTCCTTTTAAAGCCATCTAAGCTACTGGCCATCTCTTCATATTGTAGTGGCAAATTTCATAGTTGACTGCATCTATGTAATATGTGAAGCACCATGCCTCGTACGAAATGCATTGGATCCCCCATCATTCAGTGCAACACTTGACAGAGGGAGCCTACACCTAACTCTAACCGTTTGTCCCAACTAGAATACACCCATTCAATCAAAGCAATTTGAGGACAAGTGTTGACCTGTTGTCAAGTTCTTCATTGATTCATTGGGTCTGCTCTAGTTAGAACTAAGAATGGGAAATTTACTCTACTGCTCATAAATAAAAAGTCTTGCATGAATACTCCCTCTTTTTTCCTGGAGGGATTTTTTGGTTACCAAGACACAGGAAGGCTGCAAAGTGAAGACGCTATCATCAACTAGAATGGGACATTCTGAGGCCATGATAAAAGTGCCATCTAGATATACCCTCTCTTACATTACATGATCCTAAATTTGTGAATGGAAGAGAAAAATCTTCACCCTCTTCATTCTTCTGTTTACCCCCTCTCTGCTTACAGGCTCATAAAGGACAGGCCAACGGGCAGAAAAAGCAGCACGTGATATCTGGAGTCCCAGTGCTAGGCAGATTCCTACCCTGGGCTCACAGGGCTGGCAATCTGGTACTGTTATTTTAACTTCCCATAATCCCCCTAACATGGCATCACTCTGGGGCATCATGGGAAGCTGAAGTGGTGATTCTAAGCTTCCTAGTGCAGGAAATAGAGAAGTTAGCAGAAAAGCATAAATAAGCTGAAATAAGTGTGGTGTATTGATTTGAGCATTGGACTATGATCCTGGAGGCCAAGGTTTGACTTCCTGCTTGGCTATGGAAAGCCACTGGATGACTCTCAGCCCCTCAAAACCCCATGATCGGTTTGCCTTAGGGTCTCCATAAGCTGGAAATGACTTGAAGGCACATAACAGAAACAACAGCTAATTCAGTTACATTTACATTGGAGGGGGAAAAGTTATGATAAATTGCTGTTTACAGGTTGCTGTGGGTTTTCTGGGTTTTGAGGCCGTGTTCTGTTAGTATTTTCTCTTGACCTTTTGTCTGCATCTGTGGCTGGCATCTTCAGAGGATTACTCTGAAGATGTCAGCGACGGATGCAGGTGAAACGTCAGGAGAAAGTACTAATAGAACACGGCCTCAGAACCCAGAAAACTCACAACAGCCTATGAATTCCAGCTGTGAAAGCCTTTGACTTTACATCAGTTACTGTTTAAATTTAAGGCCATTTCCACACGAGACTGTTATAGCACTGTGATTCCACTTTCAACATGCTATGGAATCCTGGGGTTTGCAGTTTCGGGAGGGGCCAGTCGGTGCCCTGCCCTAATAATCTTTTTGGGGTGAAGCTGAAAATGTCATTTATGATTTATGATTTTATTTAACTTGCTCCTCCCATGCATGTTTTATAATTTAGAGAGGAGGGGGAAAAAAGCTTATCTTGCTTCTTCCTTTTCTCCATCTTTTATATCATTTCTCTCTTCTATATCCTCCTCCTTCCTCTGTAGGTTTTATAAAGAAACTAGCGTATATACCTGGCGTTGCCTGGGATTTTATTTTATCATAGGTAATACTTGCTAGAAAGATTTGAGATCCTGTGTCTTTAATTCTCCAAACCGCTTTGCCCAGCACCTATAGCGTTCCTCCATATTCCCCAATCCAGTCTGTATTAGGAGGTATTAAAATACCGAGGTTGGGTTCCTGGGGGAATACAGTCCTTGCTGCTAGGACTCATCTCTATAGCAACCTGCCTATTCAAGAGCTCTCTGGCTGAGAATTCTAAAAGCCCCTCCCTAAACTGCAAACCCCAAGATTCCATATTATCATCTCAGGCAGCAAATCATATGAGGTCTTCACCTGACACAGCCAGTCGTACGAAGTCTTTGCTTGCCTGACACAGACAAACTCACAGACTTTTACTTTTATATGTCTAGTTCCAGGAGTTTGGCTCCTTTATTAATTATAGGAATTGGTGGGTTTAGAAAAAGATCAGTTATTTCAAAAGCCCCTCAACACAACTACTGCTGCTTCAAAAACCCGTAAAGCAACTCATCCCATAGGAATGATAACTGAATAAGTGATTTGACTCTTATGACCTAAGCCTTGTAATTAATAAACCCTGAGGGACTAGGAAAAAGCAAGACATAGTTCCACGAACATCCAAGGGAACTAGAGTTTTGCTAAAGAACCAGCTGAGAAGTATAAAATTGGTTGGTACTTTAATCAATGTATTACATAACTAATAAGTTAATTCTGAAACTAGGTTAATGCACAGATACCCAACTTAGGTTAGCCACTTTATTTAAAAAAATAATTTTAATTAAGTTATCCTGTTTCATTCAAAAAAATTGTAACTTAATAGATAACTCAATTGGTTTCAATAGTTCATATTACTTGTTGTTGTTGTGTGCCTTCAAGTCATTTCTGACTTATAGCAACCCTAAGGTGAGCCTTTCATGGGTTTTTCTGGGACTGAGATCGTGCGATGTGCCCAGGTCACCCAATGGGTTTTTGTGGCTGAATGGGGAATCAAACCCTGATCTTCATGGTCAATGCTTAAACCACCAATGCTTAAACCACTGCACCACACAGATTCTAATCTAAGTTTCCTACTGCTGACCACTGTCACTTCCAGGTAAATCTACTACTGGGACCCACTACTGAGAACTGCATCAAACCTGGAAGCACCAGCAGAACCAGGAGGCTTCATGCTTGGCAGTGGGCTCATTGTTTGGATGTGAACTTTTGATGATTTTCAAGACAGTACTGACTTTTTTTACAGCTTTGCTGGTCCCCCAATGACTGACCATTGAAGTTCTCTCTCCATCTTTAGGGGTGCCAACACTCAGTTGTGATCATGTTCGGTGTCGGACAGGCCTGAAATGCAAGATGATCGATGGACAACCGAAGTGTGTGCCAGTCTCTGAATCTATCTGCTGGGCCTGGGGTGATCCACATTACCACACTTTTGATGGCCGCAATTTTGACTTCCAAGGCACTTGTACCTACACTCTTTCCAAGACGGTCAAAGATGACTTTGAGCTCCCATCCTTCCATATCTTTGCCAAGAATGAAAATAGAGGGAATAAACGTGTGTCCTATGTGGAGATAGTGACCATTGAGGTTTATGGATTCCTCATCACAGCGGTCAGATCAGAGTTTGGTCATGTGAGGGTAAGTGATGGTGTTTTTATAAAAATTGCTATTAAAAAATTAAATACTTTTGGTATTGCCGAGTACAACATTACAACATAGCTTACAAAATAAGAAAAAAAGGTAAGACAGCATCTAATAAAGTAAAAAAAGTTACATCAATGAAATAGTAGAATAAGCTCAAGAAAAAATTGCAGAATCAACAAAATAAGCAGAATGATGGCAAACTGCTTCATAGAATCATAGAAATGTAGAGTTGGAAGAGACCACATGGGCCATCCAGTCCAACCCCCTGCCATGCAGGAACACCCTCAAAGCACTCCTGACAGATGGCCATCCAGCATCTGCTTAAAAACCTCCAAGGAAGGAGACTCCACTACACTCCGAGGCAGCAGATTCCACTGCCAGACAGCCCTGACTGTCAGGAAGTTCTTCCTGAGGTTCAGGTGGAATCTCCTTTCCTGCAGCTTGAATCCATTGCTCCTTGTCCTGGTCTCTGGAGTGGCAGAAAACAAGCCCTCTCCTTCCTCTACATGGCATCAATAATCAAGGCTAGGAAAGAATTGCCTTCAGATATCAAAGGAATCAACCTCCCCTGGAACATATCATAAAACTCTTTGTTTCAAGAAATAACAATAACTTCCACTGAACCTGGGACTACCTAAATGACTTCTGCAGTATAATCTTGTGCAGAGCTTTGAAGTAATGAGTTTGCTGTAACAAGTTACCTGGGAAGACAATGAGGACATAATTGAATTTACATTAAAGAAGTGAATTAAGGACTGGGAACAATGGCACACATAGTTTTTGGTATAGCAAATCATGTTTTCGGATTACTTTAAGAAATTATTTTCTGAGGGAATTTATAGGCACTTAGAGAGGCATTATGAGCGAATTTTCCCCCCTTCAATTTCATGAAAATTTATAAGGCTTTTTTTTAAAAAATTTTTTAATGAAAAATGATGAAGAAGAAACAAGGAACATAACTCAGCCGGGATAAAGTGCTTTCTTAGAATAAAACTCTCAGAATTTCCAGCCAACATGGCCAGAGGATGAGATATTCTGGGATCCTGTAATTCAAAAAGTAGTGTTTCAGAGCTATGAATGAGGGTCTGATTACTTTTATGGGCTTTATAATGCATTTCTCAATGAATTATTTTTAAAATGGGACTTTCCAAGCTCTAATTTTGAGAGAGGTCTTCCTACAGCCCACAGCCAATTGTCCTCAGTTTCCTTACTGCCCTAAGATCTGCTGGGGAGGCCCTTCTATTGGTCTCTCCTCCTTCACAGGTACATCTGGTGGGAACAGAGGAGAGGGCCTTCTCAGTGACTGCCCCCTGAACTCTGGAACTCCTTTCCCAAAGAAGTCAGACTGTCACCGTCCCTACTTTCTTTCCACAGTCAATAAAGTTGTTTTTGGTTTGTTAAGCATTTAGTGGCCTATGATGGAATGTGCTGGATATTGTTAATTGTCTTACTGATGTGTATGGGAGTGTGAGTTTTTCATATGTATTTTAACTTTATTTTAATTCTATTTGTCTATTTTTGTTTTAACTTTTATATTCTATAGGTTTTAATTTTTATTTATTTATTGTAAGCCGCTTTGAGTTCCATCTGGAAAAAAAAGCAGGGTATAAATAAAGATGATCATGACGACAAAAATGATAACAACAACATGCTACTAAAAGTTTTAAAAAATCAAGTGTAGCAAATGAGGAAAGTATGGTCATTTCCGCACTCGGCGAGGGAATCGCTCCCTGCCACTACTTACCAGATCTTCTGGCGGTCTGGTCCGGTCTGGGGTGAGGCAGAGCAGTGCGTGGTTGTAGATCTGCACTGCTCTGGCGTCCAAAATGGCGGCTTCTGGGTGGTTGTGGATCCCGACCAACCGCTGAATCTTGCCAACCTAAAGCCTGCCCTCTGCAGATCGCAGGCTCGCATTGGTGCAAGCCTGCAAATCAGCACCAGAGAGCAGGCATGCTATGGCGTGCGCCGGTATTTTGAAAGACCGGAAAAATCAGGTCTTCCAGAAACATGCTGGAGGACCACTTGGGGTTGTTCCAGAGCAGACTGAGGTGCGGATCTATGGTAAGTAGTCCAGACCCAGTCCGCTCCAAGGTGCAGACATCCTCTGTGGAGGACGCACTATACTGTTTTACTTACTCTGTGCGGAAATGGCCTATGTGTGTGTACACACACATTGGTGAAGACAGCAATCTTGTCTTGGAATTTCTCTCCTGCCCTGAGAACTGGAGAAGATGATTGAGACCCTGAGAACTAGAAACTCTCAGTTCAATACCAAAGAGAGAGGGAGAGAGAGAGAAAGGTCGTAGCAAAAATTTAACCTAACCCCGTGCTTCCAACCAGGGAAGAGCCTTTGCTAAAAATGTAATTGTTTCTCGTCTGAACTGAGCAAAACTCATTTCTAACTGCCTAAGCAATGGATTTTATCTCCATTCCAATGCAGGTCAATGGGATTTTGACACCCTTGCCCATCAATCTGAGCGGAGGGAAATTGCGTCTTGCACAGAGTGGCACCGCTGTCATCATTACCACTGACTTTCACCTCAGGGTATCTTATGACTGGAATCACCACCTCCGTATCACCCTCAGCAGTGCTTATCATGGGCTTGTCTCTGGCCTTTGTGGCAACAATAATGGGAATCCTGGAGATGACTTCCAAACACCAGCAGGAATGTTGACTCCAGATGCCATTGCCTTTGGCAAGAGCTGGGTGGTGAAAAGCGAAGATGACTTCTGCTGGAATGATTGCCATGGGCCTTGCCAGGCTTGCCCACCTGATCTGGTCAAAAAGTATGGATCCGAGTCCTATTGTGGGGTGATAACGGCAGTTTCCAACGGCCCCTTCACCCCTTGCCATGCTAAGGTGAACCCCACTTCCTTCTTTGAGAGCTGCGTCTATGATGTTTGTGCCAATGAAGGCCACAGGCCAACCCTGTGTGATGCCCTGAAAGCCTACGCGGATGCCTGCCAGAGAGAGGGAGTCCAGATTGGGGAATGGAGGAGACCTGCCGGATGCCGTAAGTATGCAAGGGGATCAGCTCTCTAGGGCGGCAAGGCCAGTTTTGTTGTTAGCATGTGTGAGTGGACACTGTGCTCATTTTGTGCAATAAAAGAGGAAACTGCAACAAAATGTTGCAGCTCACAGTGCTTCTGTTAAGCATTCCAAGTACATCATTCCTTTTCTTCCCTTCCCTTAGATTTATAAAATTTCCCCACTCCAGCAGTTAACAATTCTTGTCCAGTGAGGCTGGTCAGTCCTCATGGGCTGTTTTTTTATTTTTTGAAGAGGGGTGTTATAA
>CAOKZL010004173.1:0-43121 GCA_948472985.1 Iguana delicatissima
AGCTCCCCAGAACAATTGCTTAAAATGCCAGTGGGAAGGGGCTGCAGGATGGGGAGGGGACTGCTGATTTTCTTGGAAGCAGTAGGACTTAGCAGAAGTGTCACAGGATCCTTTGCCTCTGTTGGTCAAGTGATGACCAACTTCCAGGGATTGTCGTCATGTGCTATAGTTGATTCTGTAATGTTAAATTAACACTATGTGCATGGATTATTTTAAAAAATGGTTTTAAGAGTTGGATAGTTTGGCAATTGGCAACAGAATAACATGTTATTAATATAGCTGAATAGAACTGACATTGACGACTTTTACTAGAAGCATTAAATGTTTTAAAAATCCAATTGGCCTTCTCCACTTTAAGAGCCTTAATAGCATAATCTTAATGCCATTATGGCAGTGATTCTGATAACTACCTTCTTTTCCACTTTACCTCTGAAACATTGCATTGTTTTATATTGTTTTATAAGAATGTTATAATTTAGAACAATATTTGGTATTTAATAAACTGTTTAATAATAATTTGAATACTGTCCTTGTTTTTCTTTCTTCTCTGGTTTAAATGTTAAAAAGAGAAGTGTTTGCATGAACTAGCCTTTTCCAACCTGGTACACCCCAGAGGAGTTGGCTTACAAGTCCTGGTGTCATGGCTCAGTATAGCCTTTGCTGGGGGAAGACTGAAATTGTGGAGAACTTGTTTTTCAGGCCAGTCATTCTCAGCTGTTTTTGGCCACAGTTCCCTTCTCAGTTCTTCTCAGGTTCCAAGGCCCCCTGTCAAACAGGTATACAACATGAACAGGCAGACAGAGAATCATGTATTATTGGACATCAAGAAAAGTTGAACATTCCAACATACTGGACAAAACTTTTTTAAAAAAGTCCATATGTAATTAAACATCTATCAGGTCTAATGCAACTCTGGAGCTTGGTGCTTTTCTGCATGTTTCATATCAAGCCCCAAATTTGACAATGACAGTCAAGGAAACTGTCATCAGTGTGTTGGAAAGATATAAATAGGAAGGAAACTATTGACTCCAATTAAGGTTGCTTCTTGGTGGGTTTCATCAGTTTGGTTACCAGGGCCTCCATAAACCACTGAGGCTCCCCTTCTCACTGTGTTCAGTCTGTGATCCCCTTCAAATGTGCCAGGGCCGTCTTGGGGGCCATATGGCCACCATTGAGAATGGCTGTTTTAGACTATAACTGAAAATAATTTAAGAAACAGGGGGGCAATGTGTTGCCCACCTTATGTTGATAGACTATGACGCTGAGCAGCCCTCACCATTATCTGTTAGTTAATGCTGAAGAGAGTTGCAATCCAATATCTGTGAGCTGCACATTTACCAGCTTTTAAAATATCATTTAATCTACTTGGGGCTGTGAATTTTTATTACTGCCTTCCTCTCACTTTTTAATGCCTAGTTTTGTATTCTAGTAATTGACTGAAGTGTGTTAACTCTTCTCTTATTTTGCTATAATAGATTTATATCTTCTGGTTTAATGTCACTTTGATTAGTTGTGTAGAAAAGTAGGGTAAAACTAATAAAACTGAATAGAAGAACAAAAAGTAAAACTATTTCTGCATTATGCCACTTCAGGCTATAAATTTAATGGTGAATGCCTCTCTGACAAATAACTTCTTATATATACATAACCTGATAGCCAGCATGGTGGAGTGGTTTGAGCGGACTATGACCCTGGAGACCAGGGTTTGATTCTCCACTCAGCCATGGAATCCCACTGGATGACCTTGGGTGCAGTACACACTCTCAGCCACAGAAAAGCCCATGATAGGTTTGCCTTATGGTCACAATAAGTCATAAATGACTTGAAGGCACACAGCAACAAGTATGCATAACTTGGATTTTGCAATGGCGTAGTCCAATGTGGCCCAATCCATGCCATAATTTGAATGGCTTCTTCACTCCTGAGGTCTGAAATAGTTTCCATAAGGTGAAATGGATGTAGGAGCATTTGACCTGGAATCATTTTTTATGTCTCTAACATCCCACCTTTTAGCAACACTGTGGAACAACTCAAAGTGGACAAACAACAAATTGGTTTCTATTATGTTGTTATCCTCTGTTTGCATAGCTCTTAAGTGAGGATTCTATGAATTCATCAGCTTAATAACATTACCCTAAATCTTCTCAGTGTCTGCAGCAGAAAATAAAAACTTGTTTCCAGAGTGACTTTTGGCAGACAAGGATAGCCCCTCCATTCACAAAAGGGTGGCCATCCAGTGAACATTGCTACTTATGGAAGGAGGAGGAGTAATATTTTTTCCAGTTTACCCTTACAGCTTCCTCCTTACCTTCCACATTTTTCTGGAGAGGAGGGTGTCTTCCAACATTTCATTAATTCAAGTCACCATGGTCAGATGAACTATATTCAAGGCTATTAAAAAAACTGGAAGAAGTAATTTCAGAACCACTGGCAATCATCTTGGAGAGTTGCTGGAGATCAGGAGAAGTCCCAGCAGACTGGAGGAGGGTAAATGTTGTCCCTATCTTCAAAAAAGGGAAAAAGAGGACCCAAACAATTACTACCCAGTCAGTCTGACATCAAAATCAGGAAAGATCCTAGAGATTATTAAACAGACAATCTGTTAGCACTTAGAAAGGAATGCTGTGATCACTAAAAGTCAGCATAGGTTTCTCAAAAACAAGTTGTGCCAGACTAATCTGTTATGGCTCTGTGCACCCCTCATGATTGGCGTGATTTAATTGGCAGCTACAATTTAATTGGCACTATTAATTGGTGTTGATATAAATGATACTTGAGGTGACTGGAAGGTCAAGCTGGAAGAGGCAGATTACTGACTGTAAATGAGATAGCAAGGCAGGTCAGCCACACTCACCTTGTCAGGAACAAACCACAGTCACAAGACTTAGTTTATTGGTACTGTAATACTCCGCACTAACTTCAGTGCTCAGACTGAAAGAACAGGATAGAACAAAACAGTTTAGCCTCAGATCCTCCCATGCGTTCCTCCCAGTCCGAAGCTCCTTTATCTCTCTGCAGATGTTTCCCAGACCTAGAATCTTCTTCCTTTGTGTCTACTATAACTACTCTAAATCCTATACTAGTGGTGGGTGCAACTAGCTGCCCTACAGTCTGGCCCTCCTCAAAAAAGAAAAAAATTAGTAAGCAGGTGAAAGTGGTTAGTTGGAAGATTTGTGAGGGTGAGCAAGATGAAATTTGTTGATTAAATCAGGAGCAAAGCATTATTAGCACAAATCCATTCATCAAACTTGTGGAAAATCTTTCCAGAAGACCAGGTTTTGAAGTTTGTCCTCATGAATGTGAGAGTCTAGGATGTCAGTGATGTCGCAAAGGTCACTGTCAGCTGGTTTGTCCCACGAAGTCACACACGTAGACAGCGCAAACTTGATCAGACTGCAATGAAAAACAGGGTTAATTTGTTTGTGTTCACTTGGTAATTCTAATTCTACAGTCACATCATTTGTGAGTCTTTTAACTGGGAATGGTCCAATGAACTTTGGGGCAAGTTTGCAAGAAGGTCACAAACAGTTTATGTCAGGCACAGATTCACGCTCACACGTTGTCAATAAACTGGATAGAAGTTTTATTGAAACATAGTGAGTGATGCTGTCTTACAGACGTTAAAGCTCGAGAATGGGATTTGTTTCCCATGCTTTACATTTAAGCAGGCAGCTTCACAGGACATAACCATCAAAGGCCAAGCGGCCCTAAATCACCCTTACAACTATCTGATCTATCTGTTCCTGTGAAACTCTAGCCGGAAGGAATGTTCTGCGTATGTAAATACCCTAACAGATTACTATCACTATTCCTTCAGTCTATTGCTATACTAAATCAATTAATATATATATGGCACCCGACAGTTTAGGTTTTGAAGAAAGGTATACAATGTGCCTGTGTTTATAGTTAGGGGCAGGAGCCCAGTTTTTTGCCTGCTTGGGTCTTATGAGCTTTCATGGATTTTTCAATGGAAACTTGAACCTGGTCCCAGGCTCCAGTAATATGGGATATCCAGTCATTGAATGCAACAGGATATTCAGTTGAAGTCAGAATTAGAGGGAGAGGTTTGAGTAGGAGTCCATAGACTATTTCGAAGGGTGCTTTTCCAGTAGAAGCATGTACAGTTGAATTATAGGCAAATTCTACATAAGGAATCAAAGAGGTCCAGTTACTTTGCTGAAAATTTAAAAAGTAGGGTACATACTGCTCCAGGATTTGATTTGCCCTTTCTGTTTGTCTATCTGTCTGCAGATGAAAAGCAGTGCTCAGTTCTTCTTCATGGTCTCTGTGCCTCACACGCTAGGAGCTTTCGTGCATGCGCGGTAGTGCTTGGAAGATTCTAGAGCTTAGTAGCTTGGCAGGAACCCCTCCCCCATGTCCGTACTGAGCATGCTTAGCCTGCCGAGCAACGGTCACTCCTCAGTTCTTTCTCGTCCGCTGTTGCGAATGGAAGGTTCTTTGTTTGGTAGCGACTCTTGGCTTATTTTGGATTTTTTGACTAACGGACTTTGGATTTGGATTTGGATTTTGGATAACAGACTTGGCTTTTGGTAAATTGGACCCCCCTTTCCCCCCTCCACTTCTTCATCTTCGCTCTCTATTCTTCACACTCTTCATCCTCCTTTTCACTGTCTTCGAATCCTATTTTATGTTGGCCTTGTTTAAGAACTGTTCGACCTGTGGCCATAAAGTTGCCCTGACTGACAGACACCGGGATTGCTTTTTTTGTTTGGGTGAAACCCACAACATCAAGGCCTGTGGTATCTGCCACGAATTCACCGCGCAGACACTCCGGAACCGCTCGTCAAGGCTGAAATCTCATTGTTGGGAGGAATCCCTTCAAGCACGGGACCAGCCAGACATCCCGGTAATGTCGCCATCGACCTCTGGGTGACCCACAACCACCACCTCAGCAGTCTTGGCAGCTGCCCTACCGCTGGCGTCGATGACTTCAGACCCAGTACCGTTCTCGCAGACACCGATATCATCATTACCATGGATCCCAAAGCTACCGTCGGCGGCGTTGACATCTTGTGAAGCTCCTGTGGGCTCGCAGGCAGCGAAACCACCGAAGACACTTACCGCTGCCCAACAGAAGCACCCGGCCTCTCAGGAGGCGCTGAAGGAGAAGGAGAAGGAGAAGGAGAAAAAGAAGAAGAGGAAGGAGAAGCGGTGCTCACCTCCCAAGGTGACTCGCCCCCCTACACCTCCTCCAACTCAACTCACTGGGGACCCAGTTGAGGAGTCAGACCCACAAGAGATCCTTGAGGTGTTGGATGAGGAGCGGCCTGTTCCTGCGGCTTTGCCCTCGGAACCGCCTGCCCTTATGGCTGTGGTAACCCCACTCAGTCACCCTGAAAGGGTGGACCACCCGGAGGAGATCCCTGCCCTACAACGGGCCCTGACCTCTTGTCGAGCAGACTCGGGCAGAAGTGGATCATGCTCCCCGGAACGACGGGTGAGGCGTCCATCCCCTCACCGCTGGGAGGCCTACTTCGAGAGGGCCACGTCTCGCCCTCCGACCGACTCGCCGTTCACCTCCGCTTCCCATACTGTGAGGTACGGTCGAGAATATGCCTGGCGAGAATATCCCGGTTCGTACCTCTCGTATTCACCATCTTATCGAGACAGATACCACCGGGATGCAAGGCACTGATCGCCTTACCGCCGGTCTTGCTCACCAGCTCGCGAACAGTATCATCCATGGCATAGACGGTCTCCAAGTCGATCAGCATCCTGGTCTCCGCACTATAGGAGATCTCGGGAACACACACCCCACTATAGGGCCGTGTCCCCGCCCCCAAGGGTAACTTCGACCGTCACCCGCCTGACCTCGGACCCTGCTGCAACACAGATGATGCCACCATCGTCATGCAGGCAATACAACTTCTGAGGCCTACGCCAGCTCCTACCATAACGTACACGGCAAACTGGACAACAGCCGCTGCGGCAGCACCACCGGCGGCTATGGTACCTACTTCGATACCGTCATTGCAAATACCATTGGCACCGACAGTTAATCTGCAGCTACCAACCGAACCACCAACCAGGGAGAAATCTGCAGACAGGGCTCTGTCACAGTCATCCCAGTCCTATGAGACGGACTCGGACTTGGATGAATCTACTGCCACATCCCATGAGTCCCCTCCTTTAACCTTTGGGGAACCAGGACCCGAGTTGGCACCGGACGATGTAAAACAATTCTCCACCATCCTCCTTCGAATGGCTACAGCGCTCGGACTCAAGATGGCGGACCCGGGCCCAGCAGCACAGGACCCGGTGTATCAATACATCGACACCTGCCCACCATCCACCGCACCTCTGCCCTTCCTGCCAGCATTGACTGAGGCCTTGAAGCACCCATGGGCCAAGCGGGCGTCCGCTCAGCCAATTCCACACAGGGTCGAGCATCTCTACCACACACAGAAGGAGGATGTGGATTTTCTTTTTACTCACCTAGTGCCCAACTCTATTGTCGTGGAATCCGCCCAGACCAAAGGCGGAAACAGGGCTCATACCACGCCGCCCGACCGCGAAGGCCGCAGACTAAACACTTTAAGCAGGCAATTCTACACTGCCGCCTCCTTGATCGCCAGAGTGTCTAACACTCAAGCGTGTCTTGCGGCCTGCTCAAGGAACCTCCTCGATAGATTCGCCCCTCTCCTTTCCAACCTTCCGGAGGAGCATCGCCCGAGTGCCCTCCAGTTTTTCAACAAAGAGGTGGCACTCGCAAACCAGCAAATTATATCTGCGAGGCACTCCGTGGAGGTTGCGGCTAGAGTCCTTGTTGGATCAGTGGCCTTGCGGTACTACACATGGCTTCAGTCGTCAGGCCTTCAGGAGGACAGTAGGAAGAGGATTGAGGACCTCCCCTTTGATGGCCAGGGCCTGTTTCATGCGACGACCGATGAGGCAATGGACCACCTCGTCAAAGCACACCTGATGGTGAAGAAAATGGGCATCCATCAGCTCCCACAGCCTCGGCGCAGCTTTGGTTCCCAGTCCTCCTGGCGCAGGTCTTCGTCCTCCACCTTCCAGCCTCGTTCACCATGCTCGGGCCTATCTCATCCGTCCACCTCGTTCTCGGCGTGGAGACCTCTTCAAAGGTGCCCATCTTCCTCCTCGAAGAAGTCCTCCTCCGGTACGAAGTCTCGGTTTTGACCACCTTCGCAGGTCGCCACCACAGCCATCCTTCAGCCTGCCATCAGCTTTCAAAGATCAGCCGAGCCTGGCCAGACATCTCGCAGACTGGTGTCACGTCACTACAGACTCTTGGATCCTCTCCATCGTCCGTCTTGGCTACGCCATAGAGTTTGGAAGTATACCGCTGTGAGGCGTCTACTATTCCACCCCGGCCAGCCCGGCCCTGCTGGAGGAGATCCAGTCCCTTCTGCAAAAGGGAGTGATCGAAGAGCTTCCATCCTCAGCCTCTACCACTGGCTCTTTCTCCCGGTACTTTACGGTACTGTAGTCGGACAGAACCCCGAGGCCTATCCTGGACCTCAGAGGGGTGAACGAATACAACCGCCCCAAGAGGTTCAATATGGTTACGCTATCATCGATCCTGCCTTTCCTCAGAGGAGGGGACTGGTTTGCATCCATCGATCTTCGGGATGCTTATTTTCACATCGCCATTTGCCTGCAGCACAGACGATACCTACGGTTCGCGATCGACGGCACCTGTTACCAGTACAGGGTGCTACCGTTCGGACTCTCAACCGTGCACAGGGTCTTTACCAAATGCATCGGCCCCGTGGTATCGTTCCTGCGGACGAAGGGCGTCTCCATCTACCCTTATCTGGATGACTGGCTGTTGGTGGCATCCTCCAGACAAAAGTTCTTCGGGGACATTCACTGCACACTCACCCTTCTGAGCCGTCTCGGTCTCCGGGTCAACCCAAAGAAATCCCATCTTGAGCCCGCGAGAGTTCTTGACTTCATTGGGGCAACCCTGGACTCAGTATCAGCCAAGGCCTACCTACTGATAGACTGCACACGGATGCTTCATTGGGCCGCGTCTACTGTCCTCAGTGCCCAGACAGTGACAGCAAGTAGAATCCAACAGCTCCTTGGGTACATGGCCTCAACTACTGCCGTGACCTACCTGTCCAGACTCCGTGCTCAGCCTCTTCAGCACTGGTTCCTCTGAGTTTTCGACCCACTCCTCAACGATCAGAGACGTCTCCTCTGACTGCCTCCACAGGTGCGGCGCTCCCTGCGATGGTGCAGGCTTACAACCGTCTCCTCTCAGGCATGCCCTTCTGGGAGCCGACTCCACACGTGACGGTCACAACAGATGCCTCCCTTTTCAGATGGGGAGCTCACTGCAGCGACATCAGAGTCCGGGGCCAGTGGATCGATGACGAGACCATCCTCCACATCAATGCCCTCGAGCTAGTTGCCATCTGGAAAGCTCTGACGGTGTTTTGTCACCTCGTCACAGGCTGTACGGTGTTGATCTTGATGGACAACACAACGACGGTCTGTTATGTCAATAGGCAAGGAGGGACTCATTCGACCACCCTCCTCAACATAGCCCTCAACCTCTGGAACTGGTGCATCTCGATCCGAATCCTCGGTAGTGGTGCACTTGGCCGGGCAGAAAAACACCACAGCGGATGCCCTCAGCAGGGACACCTCTTCCCACCATGAGTGGTCCCTCTCGACTGAAGCATTCTGGATGATACGAGACCGGTGGGGCGAGCCGACGATCGACCTCTTCACAACCAGCCAGAATGCGAAGTGTCGCCAGTACTGCTCGAGGGCGGCCGGGGCCGCGACTCCATCAGCGACGCCTTCCAGTTCGGGTGGAAGGAGGGACTCCTCTACGTGTTCCCTCCATTTCCCCTCCTGGGTTGAGTGGTCTCCAAGATCCTCGTGGACTGAGCTGACGTCGTCCTCGTAGCCCCTTATTGGCCGAGGCAGCATGGGTTCAGCCCCCTGTTCGAGGCCGCCCGCAGTCAACTCCTCAGGCTTCCGACGACACTGGATCTCCTGTCCCACTCCAACGGTCTCGTTCTCCACCCGGACCTGCCACTCCTGGCCCTCCATGCCTGGCGGATATCGCTCTAGACAATCCCGTTATCGGTAATGTCTTGACTACGGCCAGGAAGGAGTCGACACGCCGCAACTATCATTACAAGTGGCAATGCTTTGTTGCCTTCGCCGAAGCACGATGGGAGCCGGTATCGCCTGTCAACCTGCCTACCGTGCTCCACTTCCTTCTACACCTCCGACAGCAGGGCTTAGCCTTCTCTTCCCTGAAGATCTACCTTGCCGCTATCGTGGCATACCAGCCTCCACAGTCCCCATCAGCGGATCTCTTCTGTGATACCAGTGTCAAGCAATTTATGAAGGGCCTGTACCATCTCTATCCACCAGGATCGCCACCACTACCACCGTGGTCGCTGTCGTTGGTGCTGTCACAGTTGACGAGACTGCCCTTCGAGCCCATGGCGACCGCAGATAACAGGCTGATCACCATGAAAACTGCCTTCTTGGTGGCTGTCAGCTCAGCCAGGCGGGCGGGAGAGCTGACAGCCCTACTGTCTGACAAGCTGTATCTCATGTCCCATAGGGACAAGGTGGTCCTTCGGCCTGACATTTCTTTCCTGCCAAAGGTGGTATCTAACTTCCATCTCAGTCAAGACATCACCCGGACCCGTCTACACCCTTGGAGCTATCTCTTCACTCCCTGGATGTTCGTTGGGCCTTGGCCTTCTACACAGACAGGACTGCCTCTTTCCGACAGACCCTGCACCTCTTTATGTGCTATGACAGGCATTGAAGAGGCCACAAAGTATCCACCCAATGTTTCTCTAAGTGGGTGACCCAGACTATCCAGCTGGTGTACAAGCTGGCCAAGAAGCCTCCGCCAGCATTGCTCCGGGCTCATTTCACCAGAGCCGTGGCGACATTGGCAGCCCTCTTGCGAGGAGTCGACCTGCAGGAACTCTGCCGTGTGGCAACCGGGTCCCAGCCATCGACCTTCGTGCGCCACTACAGACTGGACTGCCGGTCCCATAGAGATGCCCGTTTTGGACATGCGGTGCTGGCTTCTGTTCTTTAGGACCTGACCCACCATCCAACTGGTAAACTACACAGTCTCCTAGTGTGTGAGGCACAGAGACCACGAAGAAGAAGAACAGGTTGCTTACCTGTAACTGTGGTTCTTCGAGTGGTCATCTATGCCCTCACGCACACCCGCCCAGCCGTCCCCTCTTTCTCAGGTCCCTTATTGGCGGACTACAGAACTGAGGAGTGACCGTTGCTCGGCGGGCTGAGCATGCTCCCAAACGCTACTGCACATGCTTGAAAGTTTCTAGTGTGTGAGGGCACAGATGACCACTCGAAGAACCACAGTTACAGGTAAACAACCTGTTCTTTTTGTTCTATAGGGATTTGAGGGAATATCTCCAAAACTTAGAAGTGAAAATAGGGTCCCTGTCAGAGATTATGCATAAAGGGGTGCCATGTAGTCTCCAAATATGGGTGATGAATTGCTTGGCAAATTTTTCCACCATGGATACTTTTTTCAGGAGTATGGAGAGATACTGTTTTGAGAATTGGTTGGTTACTACCCATAATACTTGACTGCCTTTGCTGGGGTGGGGTAGTCCTAATATGAAATCCCAAGAAATAGAGTCCCAAGGTTTGGTCAGCATAGACAGAGGGCACAATAAGCCTTGTGGCTTGGTTGTGGGAGTTTTGTTAGTGATGCAAATTGGGCATTTCTTTACATACGTTTCTACATCTTTTCGGAGCCCCAGCCAAAATAAGTATTTCTGTATTGCATGAAGGGTTCTAAGAAATCCAAAGTGTCCAGCCTTTAAGTCATAGTGTCATTTTAAACTTTCATTTCTACAAATGAGTGGAACATAGACTTTTCTCCCTGCTGTAGCTATCTCATCAATCCAAGAGACCATTGAGGTGGCTTTTGTAACCACAGGTTTTCTGCGTAATGTGCATTAATAGTCTCTTGGAGGTCTGTGTCCATGATGCAGCTAATTGTTTTTTCAGGGTAATCTAGGTCACACGTTGTGACTCCACGCGCCAATGTTTCAGGTGTAAAAAGTGTGTTAATGGCGGAGTGGGGGCCGGCTTAGTGATCCTCATATTGTGGGAGCCTTGAGAGGCGATCTGCCGAAGTGTTGGCTTTACCAGGCTTAAAAATAATTTTAAAGTTGAAGCACTGTAAATATTCAGCCCAGCGAGCTTTTTTAGAGCTGAGCTTTTTAGCCTTTTGAAGATCCTCTAGATTACAGTGATTAGTCCATACCTTGAATGGGGAGAGGGCTTCTTTGAGGAAATGATGCCAAGTGCTTAAGGCAAAATGAATGGTTGCTGCTTCCTTTTTCCACACAGCCCAGTTTTTTCTGTGTAGAATTAAATTTTTTGTAGATGTAAGCACAAGGCTGTAATGTTGTTACTGTGGTGTATAGTCCGAGCCTGAGGTCTACTAAATATAAGTTGATATCAAAAGATTGGCCATTCCAAACTGCTCCCCTCCACGTGCTTGCAAGGCCCCCGGACAAGCATGCACATGGACACGGCTGATCAGGCTGAAAAATACAAGACAAATCCAGGCAGACCAGTAATTTTCTGGCATGCAGCTTCAGGAGACCTCCAGGCAAGTACACTTTAAACCTAGATTACGTATGCATCAAGCATACAAAAGATTCTCTGCCCCGAACAGGCAGCTTGACGAGATTAGTGCTTCTGACTACTCGACAGTCAAGCACTCCCCATTTGCATACTGTCTGCGCTATTGACAGCGCCGTCAAAATCCAATCATTCAAAGTACTGACCTTTCGGAGGCTTTGTCTTCAACCCGAAACCCATTGTTTTCCCTGGGAATGGACTACCCTACAGGCACATTTCTACAGGTGCACGACTGGATGAGAGAGTTCATAAGGATCCTTTGGCCTGGACATAGTGCAAGTGCGCTCTACGTCATGGAGCAACAGGGTCCTCAAGAGAACCCTGAGGCTTATGTGGCGCGGAAGCAGCTACTCGCCATTTTAGCTGAGAAAGTGCCCGTAACAGCTCATGGGCACAATTTTGATCAAGTGGAGTTCAAGACTCTATTGTACAGAGGCTTGAACCGCGAGACAAGATTGGCCCTGGGCTTGGTAGACCCGACTGTGACATCTTGGGAAGAGTTTGGGAACAACCTCCGCAGGGTCGCCGACCTGTTGCGAGAGGCGGACTCCCTGCGTCCTCCCTCAAAGGCCCACAGGAGAGACCCCGGGAATTGGGAACCCGTATCGGAGGTAACTTACTCCAATCACAGACCCCATTCCCAACACAGGAAGTCGGCACCAAATTCTGTTCCACGAGGGAACTGGAACTCGCGGCCCCGACAAGATAGGCAGTGGCAGGGAAGGGACCCCCACAGCCAGCCCGGCAAGGCAGGGAACCCTTCACAGCAGCCCACTGCCCCCAAGCAGTTCTCTAAGTCTAGTTTTCCCAGGGAAACGTCTGGCGGGTACGAGCCCCTGACCTAGCCGTCTCCCACGGATAGGGCTAGAATTTGGGGAGTGCTGCATTCAGCAGGGATAGACAGGACCTCCCTAGATGGGAAGCCCACTTCAGAGCTCCTGGATGCTCTGGAGAGACATTGGTTTCCAAAGGACCACCAGCTGATCCAGGCCATCACAAACGGCCCACTTCCGGTTGGCGGTCCCCAGGACTTGGATGTGGACTAGGGATGCCCTCGGTCCTACAGGCTCCGAAGCCATGTGGTGGCTAGGTCACGGCCACGCAGGTGGAGGAAACCCCAGGTGAAGGCAGGCACCTAGACCAAGGGGGGAGACCCTCCTGCCACCCTTGAGGTAGACCCTGGCGCAGCACTGAGTGTGCCGCCCCTTGAACCGGTTAGTCCCGGTGAGCCTACGCCCGAATCTGTCCAGTCTTCTGGATATGGCGGGGGGGGTCACTTGGCGCTAACTTGGAAGGACATTTTGCGTCCTTTGGAAATGTTTTGTTGTAGGTTTTTGGCTGGGGAAAGCCGTGGTGATAGCGATGGCCTCTTGGGCATCGTTCTCCTGTGAAACCCCGAGTCCATTGCTTGTAACAGGAACATGCTCCCAAGGTCGTTAGGGCAGGGACCCCAGGTAGTTTCGGCTGCGCAAGGCAGCGGCGCCATTCCGGTCCCCAGTGTAGTTTTGTTAGCTCCTGAACGGACGCTAGATATGTGCGAGGAGGCGATTGTGGCTACAGGCCGCCTCCCTTTCTGGATGTTTTGCTGCTGCTTTACCTTCAAAGGCCCTCTCAGCATTGTGATTGTGGCATTGGTGGTTGTGAGATGGGCCAGCCTAGTTTGGGGCTCATTCTCAGTCACCGTCCTACCGGAAAAGACTGTTGTACCGGAGGTCCTCGGGCTTAACCCAGACCTCCACTCTGGATTTGGAAAATGGGTTCCCACCTAGGAGTCAGCCGTGGGGCTCCTGCTGGTCTTTTTGGCAACCCTAGTCAAGGATTGGAAAGGGAAACCCCCAGACCAGAAGATTCCTGTGATAGCACACCTTTGCGTAGGCAGAACTTTGCTTCCCTTCATGGGATGGAAGCCCCCTTGAGGAGATGGCTCAGGCCTCTCCCCCTTCCCTTTTTGTATATAGTCCCTTTCTATGGTTTTGATGGAGATTCCATCTCTGTTCCCTACAGGGAGACGGAATGGACCTGTCGGTGTGGTTTGCTGTGC
The DNA here is from genome assembly GCA_948472985.1 of Iguana delicatissima. Lineage (NCBI taxonomy): Eukaryota > Metazoa > Chordata > Lepidosauria > Squamata > Iguanidae > Iguana > Iguana delicatissima. The sequence continues at coordinate 13,703 of CAOKZL010004173.1, forward strand.
TGTCTTTATTGTTTGGATACGTCTGTGGAATAGGAGTCTCCCCAGAGTTTAGTTATACGTATTCAGATTGGCAGCATAACGTACACGCTATCTGCCACTGGAACTCCTACCCGGAAACAGAAGCCAGGCTTCGCAAATCAGTGTTGTACCCTTGGTATCAGAAGCGGTACCCCTTTCAGTTGTTTACACACACGGTTGTGTATTCCAATGACTGGCTTGGTGCAAGCCTAACCATGGCTGTCGCCGAGCACAACATGACCATACATGTGGATGTGTTAACTGAGGCAGCCCCTACCACAGTTAAAGTGATTCAGAGCAATCTCCGCAAGGAGGCACTGGTCACAGTCACCTTTGACATGGACGAGTGTCGTCCCAAATGGTTATGGGAGACGTTCATGTTCAAGTGTCAGAACTTCACCAAGGCTCCGACAGGTTGTGTGTTCACGTGCAGGAAGAAATGGTGTCCTGACTCTCCACGACGCGGGACCCCTTCATGTAAGCGACTGACCATGTATGTGGGTAGTTCCGTGATCCGCAAAGACATAGAAGTGGTAGCCTATTCCACCATTCAACCCATGCTCATGACAATGGTGCTTAATTTCACCATCTTCAACATCTCTAAAGTGCTCCTGACCTGCGCACCCTATTTGAAATTGGCTTGGAAACAGTGGAAACACTGGGAGAAATGTTGGCTGTCCTTCTCCCACCCACACTCTCACCCTAAGCGAGACATTCTGGGAACTATTTTAGGAGGTATTGGAACTGGCGGCACTATTCTCAATACCATTAATGAAGAAATCTTGGCAAATAATTTAGGCGTAATTGGCACCAAAACAAAGGATTTAGGAATATCTTCTGCCGTAGGTCTCACAAATTTGGCAAAAGGCATGGATTTGATTAGCCAACTGCTACCGCAATGGGTTGGTGCTGAGCATGATATAATAGCCAACCTCGGCCGCGCATTACAGAACAAGACCCACGATTTGGCAATTGCAGTACAATGTACGCAACTGCAAAGCAATGTGATCACCTTTGCCGCTCAGGTGATCCAGGCCAGTCTCATGGGCTTACTACACCCTGAGCTCCTGAGCCTACTAAGAGAGCGATACCCAGAATCGCTGGAACACCCTGCCGCTTTGGCCAAAATGGCACGCTACCTGGCAGAGCCTAGCTCTCACGGTAGACGTTGCCCATGAAAGGATTCTGGATCTGATAATTATACATCCACTATCTCATTTAGGACTTCCACTAATAGCCATCAATGCCACTTTGTTACCGTTAACATTGTACCATTGGTCCAATGGTACACATTCATTGGATCTGTCCGGATGTCTGTTCCACCAACATTGGGTGCAATGTTTTCATAATATCGATAGTGCTAAGCATAGTAACATCTCTGAGTATGTTTTGGTCCCAGTCAACCGCACAGTAATGTTTCAGCTTACTAAAGATTGTTTTTGTTTACGTACTCCGTATGAGAGTGTGACTCTAGTGCCTAGTGGCGCCCCCATTTGGATTGACCGATCTGCCAGTAATCCTTGCTTTTGCGGCCAGCATGTAACGGACTGCTTCGGCCAAGATTTTTATATCCGCCAGGAAAGGCGAGACTATATTCTGGAAATTGAGTACGCACCCCGGGAATCCAACTAGATGGGTTCCATCTTAGCGACGAAATCCCTGTGTCTTCATGGCTCAGGAATTTCACCAATTTGGCAAACCAAGTAAAGGAGGTTTCATACGCCCTCCGACAAATTGTTGTGAATGTGGACCATTCTGCCCAAAAGGTTGTAAAATCCTCTGTAGAATTCGAAGCTGCTACGAAACATTCTTAGTGGGACATTTTTAATTGGTCATCTTCCGGACAGACCATCACCTGATATGCCATGCACCCATTAATAGTCTTAATAATATTTCAGGTCATACTTGTCATTTGTTTGATTGTACTGGCTCTGTGGGCCAAGAGACAGATCTTCCAGCTTCAAGCCAGAAAGTTTTACGAACAGACTCCAAGGTGTAAATGGTGCTATTTGTAAATAGTTAAAGATAGTATAGAATGTTAGTGTAGTATTTGTGTTGGTATCCCGATTGGCTTCAAAAAGCCTATCTGCGGGTGGCCAGTCTTCCAGGCCTGCCCTCGGAGTCCAGCTTGTGTTTTCTTTGGACGGTGTTGTGGTTGCCTCGGAACTAGCATCTAACCGCTGGTCCCTGCTGCCCCAAGCCCTCGGGTTACATCATCAGGCTTGGAGCTCTGGCTTCGGGTCTGAGAGGGAGGGGTGTGCTTGAGGTCCTGCATGTGGCCCGGACCAGAGTGCAAATGGCACTTTCATCAAATGGGAGTCTCATGGCATTGCTGGGATTGGGTAAACACCGGCCTCTCCAGGCTTAGTGAGTAGATGCAAGTCCCGATGCAATCACCTCACCATTGCCATCGGCCAACGACTGTCCCCCGGCCAAGAACACTGTAGGATCCATTGCCTTTTAAACTCTCAAATGTCCAGATCTTTTAAGTCATGACGACTAAATTTGAACCCAGTTCCGAGGAGGCTTCGTGCCAAAGATTTGCATTAACCGTTTGTATTGGTAGTAACTGGTGTCAGTCTTCCTTTCAAAAAGTTACAGATCGCTCCTTCCTGTAAGCCGATCATCCCCGGACCCGTCCAGCCACCCTGAGCACCGTGGGGGTGTGTGCGTGAATCTCCAGACATCAACTCCAGTCGAGGGACCAAGCCTGAGACGACATCCCTCTCCCATTGCTGCAGTTGGGGACCACAGTCAGCCGTTCCTCAACAAATCTCATGGACTACACTGCCCACATCCCACCTGCTTTCCATTTGGACAATTCCGGTTACCATTTCGCAAGCCTGATCCTGCAAAGATCAGGCAGATCTTCCAGCTTCAAGCTGGGCTAGTTCGACTATGGACTTGGACTATTTTTGGCCATCAAAACTGGACTCATTGCTTTCTCCTTTGATGAGTCCAGTTTTGATGGAGAAAGTTTTGATGGAGAAAGAAGAAAAACAGACAACTCAAGGAATGGAAAAGAAAATAAAGAAAGAACAAATGAAACAGGAAATAGCAAGAATACAAAGAGAGGAAGAATTAGAGAGAAGATGAGAAGAGGGAAAAGAAGAAGAAATAGAGGGAGAGGAAGAAGAAGTAGGAGAAGAGAAACAAAGTTCATTACAGGAATTAGATTTAGGACTGGAAGAAGAACAAACAGAAGAGATTGGGATTGAGTAATACTAACTAAAATTGACTTAAAACAAAATGAAAATGAAACTTTTATCCTGGAATGTTCGCGGCCCTAAACTCTCCATATAAAAGGAAACGTATATTTCATCAGGTAGAAAAATTAAAAGTAGATATATTAGCAATTCAAGAGACCCATATCAGATGTAAAGACCTGAAATATATTAAAAATCCCAAATTAGGACAAAGTTTTTCTTCGTCGATTAATAAAAAAGAAAAAAGGTGTAACGATATATGTGAACAACAGACATGAAGCAAAACAAATATACAGTGATGAGGCAGGACATGTGGTAGTAGTTGAGGTGAAAATTAAAGACTTAAAAGTATTAGTGATAGCAGTATATGGCCCCTTAGAGAATAAAAGTAAATTTTATCAAAAGTTATTGGAGATATTAATTGATTTAGAGGAATATAAAATGATTCTTATGGGGACTGGAATGGGGTTTTGAATCCCTTAATAGATAGATCAGGTATAAATTCGAGAAGTACTAAGATAGGGCAGGGGAAATTACCAAAAAGTTTCTTTAATTTATTAGATTACTTCTCTTTAGAAGAAGTAAGCAATAAAAGAAATGGAGGAGAATTTACATTCTATTCAGATCGACACAAAACATGGTCCAGAATAGATAGATTTTTTGTATCTTCGGATTTGAAAAAAAATGTCACTAGCATGGAAACACTGCCCAGAACTATTTCAGATCACTGCCCAATATTATTGAATGTACAATTTGGTGAAAACATTTGGAATTGGAAATTAAAAGAGAGCTTATTAAAAAATGAAGGGATTGTGGCAAAAGCAGAAAAGGAATTAAAAGAATTCTTTGAAAATAATTTGGGGAAAGAACAATCAGTTCAGACGGTGTGGGAAACTAGTAAGGCAGTAATGAGGGGATTTTTTATAAGCCAACAAGCCTGGTTATCAAAGCGAAGGAAAGAAAAAGAAGTATATATATTAGATAAATTGCAGGAGAAAGGAAGGAAGTTAAAGGAAAGACCTAAAGATGTGAAAATTCAGAGTGACATTCAAATGTTGAGAAAGCAATTTTCTTTATTAACTACGGAAGAAATGGAGAAGAAATTGAAATTTATAAAACAAAGGCATGCAAATAAACCAGGGAGGTTAAGGAAAGAAAGAGAAAAAAGTAGTATTAGAGAACTAAAAGAAGGTCAGATCATTCATTATCAACAGAGCAAAATTAAGAATATATTAATAAATTACTTCGAGGAATTATTTAAAGAGAAGGGTCAATCACAAAAACAGGAAAGCAAGATAGGGGATTATTTACATGGAGTGGATATTACAGGACTGTCAGAAACACAAAGAGAAGAATTAGATAAACCAATTAAAATTGAAGAAGTTAAAGATGCAATAAAGAGATTGAAGGAAGGGAAAGCACCAGGACCGGATGGGTTTATAATGTTGTACTATAAAACATTTCAAGATTTATTAGCACCCTTGTTAGTTCAAGTGATAAATTCCATTAGAAAGGAAAAATTACCAAATTTGTGGAAGGACTCTAATATCGTGTTAATCCTGAAAGAAGGGAAGGACAAACAGGATAAAAGAAATTATAGGCCAATTTCACTATTAAATATAGATTACAAAATTTTCACCTCAATATTAGCAAATAGGTTAAAGAAGGTAATGATAGGATGGATACACGAGGATCAAAATGGATTTTTACCGGGTAGATATTTGAAAAATAATATAAGAGTAATCATAGATATAATAGAATATTACCAAAAGATGAATCAAAAAGAAGTAGCATTAGTATTTTTAGATGTGGAAAAGGCCTTCGATAATGTAAATTGGAACTTTTTATTTGAAGTGATGAATAAATTAGGTTTCGGGAAAAGGTGCAAAGAGTGGATACAAGCAATATATAGAGACCAAAAAGCATGTTTATTAGTAAATGGGGGAAAAAACAAATTCATTTAAAATTAATAAAGGTACGAGACAGGGATGCCCACTTTCTCCATTGTTATTTATTATGTGTTTAGAGATATTAACTACTAAAATTAGAAACAAGGAGGAAATAAGAGGAACGAAGATTAAAGGTTATGAATTTAAAATTCAGGCATTTGCAGACGATATGGTGATAATATTAGAAGATCCAAGAAAAAGCATAAAATTATTCATGGAAAGAACGGAAGAATGTGGACAAGTAGCCGGTCTAAGAATAAATAAAGATAAATCAGTAATGATTACAAAAAATATGATGCAAATACAAGAAGCAGAATTAATGAATATTACAGGGTTTAAAATAGTGAAAAAAGTAAGGTGTTTGGGAATTACAATAACGAAAAACAACTCAGAAATATTTGAAAATAACTACAATAGAATTTGGAAAGAAATAAAAGAGGATTTGAAAAAACGGGGAAAACTTAATTTATCCTTATTAGGGAGAATTTCTGCGATGAAAATGAATATATAGCCAAAGATAATCTTTTTGTTTCAAAATTTACCAATATTGATGAATGATAAAGCATTGAAAAGGTGGGAGCAGGACCTTAGTAAATTTGTATGGAATGGAAGGAAACCTAGAATTAAATGGAAATATTTAAAAGACGCTAAAGAGAAGGGTGGTCTAAGCATGCCAGACCTTAAACTATATTATGAAGCCGCGACGTTAGTGTGATTAAAGGAATGAATTTTATTGGCAAATACGTAATTATTAAATTTAGAGGGATTTAATTTATACTATGGCTGGCATGCGTACATTTGGTACGATAAATATAGGAATAATAGTATTTATGGACCACTATGTTAGAAAGGCAATTTTAAGAATTTGGTTAAAACTTAGGGGAAATTATATTTAAAATTACCACATTGGACTTCGCCACATGAAGCTTTTTATAGATTAGAGAAAATAAGAACAAAAGAATGGTTGCCATATAAGGATATAATCAAAAGAGTAGGAGATAAGGTTAAATTAAAAACTAGGGAAGAATTGATAGCAGATGGCTTTTCAACTCATTGGCTTCTCCACAGACAATTGGCAGAGAAATACAAGGAGGATATGAAGGACAAAGGGATAACTTTAGAAGAAAACGAATTTGATAAAATAATGAAACCAGGAGTAGAAAAACCTTTAAGTAAGATTTATAAATTGCTGTTAAGTTTAGAATTTGAACAAGAAATTATTAAAACAAATATGATAAAATGGGCTCAGGACATAGGTCATACAATTACTTTGAATTAGTGGCAAAATGCCTGGAAAGTAAATCAAGACTTCACTAGATGTTACGATATAAAGGAGAACTTTTATAAGATTTATTATAGATGGTATTTAACCCCAGTTAGAATCTCTAAAATGAATAAAAATAAGAAATTAGTTAAATGCTGGAAATGTTGAGAAACAGGAACCTTTTTTCACATGTGGTGGAAGTGTAAAAAGCTAAAAAATTTTGGTTACAGATACATAAGCAAATAGAGAAAATATTTAAAATTAAATTTGTAATGTCCCCGGAAATATACCTTCTTAACATTTTAGATGGGCTAGATAAAAAGTCAGAGAAAAATATTCAAGAATCATATGTTACATGATTTATGCAGCAAGGATTCATATTTGCGAAACATTGGAAGACAGAGAATTCACCTCAGATAGAAGAATGGTTACAGAAATTATACAAATTTGCAGAAATGGATAAACTAACTTTGTACCTAAAGGATAAGTCGAAAGAAACATTTAATCGGGAATGGGAAATATTAAAAGGTGTATGGGAAGAGAATTGGGGTAAATAGCGTTGATAGGTATATATGATTACATTGATTTAATGGAAAAATTATGAAGAATGAAATAAAGGGAACAGTGAAAAAATAATAAAAAGAATTTATTAGGATTAGAATTAAGAAAGATATAAGAATTATTGGCAAGAGGAAAGCAGAGTAGAATACAGATAAGGCAGTAACTGTAAAAATAATAATAAAAGGAGCAGGAGGACAAGAAGAGGAAAGTCGCACTCAATGGAAAAGAAAAAGAAGTTAGGGAATGTATGATGGAAAAAGAATGGGTTATGTATGGAGGATTCATATTGGAAGTATTGAGAGTTTATAAAATTTGTGTTAGTGAAGGAGAGTGTATGCTATGAAGATAGGGTAATAGAGAGGATGTGTATGTAGTGTTATAGATGTATATGTGTTTATGTGTATGTAATGTTGTGTATTGTTAATTGTGATTTGTAAGATTGTATGTTTAATAAAATATATTTTAATAATAATTTTTTTTAAAAAAAATTGGACTCATTGCTATGGTTCCAGCCCCATTGGAACCGTCAACTTGCCGGCATTTTCCATACCCCAAACTTTCCTGTTTCCGGGAGGGGGGGGTGCAGAGACTTTGTCTGTGCCTTACTCCTTGGATTATGTCAACTTGCCCGCATCCCACGCTGTGGGACTTGCCCATTTGGATTACAGTTGCCTTGTTTGCCTGCATTCATCTTTATTGTTCAAGTATTGCCCGCGTTCAATTGTCATCTGTTTTATTGATCAAGTATTTTGCTTGCATTTGCAGCCTAACCATCAATGTGTTATATTGCCCGCATTTTCATTGTTTGTTGCTCAGAACCATTATTGCATCTGCTGTTGCAATTGTCTATTATTGAAAACTGCCCACATTCTTCACTGCTGTTAATCATTGCATTTTGCTATTCAAGACTGCCCGCATTACTGTTTGTTAATAATTGCATTGCCATTTGTGCATTCTTGTATACATAGTTAGGATGTTGGTTTAGTCAGGGACTGCTTTATTTAGTTAGTAATGTTGCAAAATCCCTTGGTGTGATATGTCTCTGGAATCTGTAGACCTCTATTCGGCTCTAAATTCCTTTTGAAATGTTTGATTGGAAAATGATCAATTTGTGTCAAATTGCCCATTTTCAATGTACTGGCCTGGCCTTTGGTGAACCAAAGATATCATTTTGATATCATAATTTGGCCCTACTCTGCCACCAGCCAAGTGTTTGTGAGGCCCACCGAACAAGTGCGAAGCTAGGCATGGCTATTGCTTGCTGCTCTCACCAAAACAAGCCAGATATTGCCAGTTCTCCTTTAGGGGACCTCCCGAAATAAACACCTTCATTACATATGCATGCTACCACAAATGGATCCTCTGCCCTGAGAGGACGTCCTGGCGAGCTAGGTACTTAACTGCCGAGCTAGCCACATTTACATACTGGCTATACTATTGTCAATTCGGACTTTAACTCAATCATGCAAATTCTGACCTTTCGGAGGCTTTGTCTCCAGCCCAAAACCTATTGTTTTTGCCCAAGACCAGACTAGCCGGCGGTTGTGCTTTCCCTTATAAAAATCCCCCGCTCAGAGAGCTCTTTGGAATTCTTGCTGGAACATTGGGTAAAAGATCCTGCTGCGTTGCCCTGCCTCTCGTTAGTCAAGAGAGTGCTTCAGCTAATTTTCCCCATCTTTGCTTAGTTTGTTTTGGTTGTTTGGGTGCCCCTCCCGGGACCCCCAATTTACAGGGTAACATTAACTCTAAAAGTGGAAGTCGTGAATGAAAGGATTCTGGATCCGGTAATCTTGCACTCCATGTCCCATCTCGGACTGCCACTGATAGCCGCAAATACCACCTTACTGCCCCGACGGATGTACCACAGGTCTAATGGTACACATTCCTTTGATTTATCTGGTTGCCTGTTCCACCAACACTGGATACAGTGCTTTCAAAATATGGGAAGCTTCAGTCATGGTAATGCTTCTGAACATATCGCAATCCTGGTTAACGACTCATGGCTCAGATCATGAATGATTGCTTTTGTTTACCAACCCCCTGTCTACAAGTAACCGTATTGCCTAGAGGTGTGACCGTAATCATTAACCGCACCACCGGCAACCCTTGCTTTTGCGCACAGCACGTCCTGGTCAGAACTTTTATCTCAGAAGGGAGATATTTTGGAAACAGGATACGCACCCCTGGAGTCCGAACTAGTCGGAATCTACCTCGAGGATGAGATCCCTGTGTCTACATGGCTACGGAATCTCACCCACCTAGCACACAGAGTACTGGAGGTATCTCATTCCCTCCATCAAATTGTCTTAATGGTTAATCATTCAGCCAAGGTGATTATAGAATTGTCTGAAGACTTGGAATCGGACTCCCAGCAGTCATGGTGGGACACCTTCAGTTGGTCCTCCACAGGGCAAGCTATAGCCCAGTTCGCCCTGCATCCTTTGATAATACTGGTAGTCTTCCAAATCATATTAGCCCTATGTTTAATTGGCCTCGCACTGTGGGTCAAGAAACAAATTTTCCAGCTACAAGCTGGCTGATTTTAAATAAGGACTGGGAGATTCGTGATTCCTAATTTGCATATAGTTTATTGTTAGTATAAATAGTTTATGATTGTGATGTCTTGACTTTCTGCAAAAAGCCTATCCGGGTGACCAGGCTTTCGGCCTGCCACAGAGTCCAGCTTTCTTGAGGTAGGGAAATTGTGCACTCAGAACCTATATCTGAGCACCAGCACCATTTCAGCAGCACCCCAGCCCTCGGATAAATCATCAGGCTGGAAGCCAAACCCTCAGTCTAGGCTGACTTTGGTTATTTGTCTGCTCACTGGAAACCTGCCTCATTCCGGGATGACTTTGGCTATGCCCTGCCTCAGGATGGTGGCTCGATGTGGGTTCTGAATTCATAGCCTCACTACCTGAATAAGCCCTGCTCAGGCTAATATAGCTCTGGTCCTGATAGCTATTTATACCCTCCCTCACCCATAACTTTCAGGTTATAGCGAAAACAAGGGTTTTATAGTTCCACATGAACTACCCATCAGGCGCTGAGCTGGTAATTTGTGTTTTATCTGTGCATTGGATAACCTCGTTGTCAGTTCTGTTGCAAAATAGTTATAAGTCAACAGCCACGGAGAACCGGGAAGATTCCCCAGACCTGACCATTGCCCCCAGTTATCGCGAGGGGAGTGAAGAAGAAAATTGCTACTCCATTCGGGAGCTGGTCCAGGGAGATACCCGCTTCCCCTGCAGTAATTGTGGACTCATGGGGGGGATCCAGTCACCTCCCGACGGACAGAAATGGCTTTTGCCAATAAGGACACAAGTCAAAGGACTATTGTTATTCTGGCCACCAAGAAGCCCCAAATGGACTATTCCTCAAAAACAAAATCTGCAAGATGCAAGCAGCTAATAGTCAGCAAGAAAGTGTTAGCTAGTTTGCAGACATCGATGCTTTGTAACCCTTGTCATTTTTCGCTGCTCATATTTGCTGTGCATCATTGGTAGGTGCGCTTTTGCTTTAATTTTAAATGTTTATGCATTGTGTTATTTACCTGTTGTTGGTGTACATTTTGTATGAATGTGTTTAGTTAAGTTAGCATTGTATCTCTAAGATAGAAATCCTTCTTTTTCCTCTGAGGTTCCCTCTTTCTTTTTCTTTTTTATTTATATTATTAAAAATAATTTTATTATCAAATTCACATTTAAAAACATACAAACAATTAAATACATACACTCAAATACAATATACAATACTATACTATACAGTAAACACAATAAACACAATTATACCAATTTTTTACACAAACACACATACACACAACAAAACGTTTACATACATTCTTCAATTCCATACATACCTTGACTTCTTTCTTTATCACCATTGACTAAATTACGTCTTTTTTTCTATCCTGCTACTATATATAAGATTCCCTTAATCTTTATAGCAATTTCTATACTCTAACTTCTACGTTTTGCTTATCATATCTGTTACTTACATGTTCTGTTACCATAAATTTTGATTCTTAATAAATCTTAAATGTCTTTATTCAAATATTCCAACAATTCTTAAAGTCTTTACCTCTCTTTTTCCTATTTTCTCATATTCTTTTGTCTTATTTCTACCCATCCTATGCCTACCATACATCTACCGTACTTCATATATTATACTATTATATTATATCCTATTCATACAAACCCAACATTGCTACTTTCCCCCAATACTCTTCCCATAAAGAGTCTAATATCCCCATTCTTCTTTAAATGCATTGTTATTCCTATTTTCTAATCTTTTTGTCAGTTTATCCATCTCCGCCAGTTCATATAATTTACTTATCCAATCCTCTATTGTTGGTACATTTATATCCTTCCATTTTTTAGCAAAAACAGTTATGGCTGCACATGTCATATAACATAACATTTTTGAATATTTCCCCCTTATCTTTTCATCTATTTTCTCAAAAATGTTTAACAAAAATATTTCTGTTGACATTGGAAACTTGATTTTTAAATGTTTCATTATCTGTTCATATACTTTTTCCCAAAACCCTCTCGCCTTCTCACATGTCCACCAGCAATGATAAAAGGATCCAATTTTTTGGCATTTCCAGCATTTAGCTATTGACTTTGTTCTCTTCATTTTAGCAATCTGGATTGGAATTAAGTAAGGTTCCCTCTTTCCCTATGGAAAAATACTACCACTGTGCCTTAAAGCCCCTATTCGGCTCTAAATCTATTTTTGCTTTTGATTGGAAAATGTTCAATATTGTCCCCAAATCACCCATTTTCAGGGGGGGAATGTTACTGTGGTGTAGAGTCCGAGCCCGAGGTTTACTAAATATAAGCTGGCCATTCCAAACTGCTCCCCTCCATGTGGTTGCGAGGCCCCCGGACAAGCATGCACACGGACACGACCGATCAGGCTGAAAGATACAAGACAAATCCAGGCAGGCCAGTAATTTTCCGGCATGCAGCTTCAGGAGACCTCCAGGCAAGTACACTTTAAACCTAGATTATGTATGCATTAAGCATACAAAAGATTTTCTGCCCCGAACAGGCAGCTTGACAAGATTAGCGCTTCTGACTACTTAACAGTCAAGCAGTCCCCATTTGCATACTGTCTGCGCTATTGACGGCGCCGTCAAAATCCAATCATTCAAAGTACTGACCTTTCGGAGGCTTTGTCTCCAACCCAAAACCCATTGTTTTCCCAGGAACGGACTACCCTACAGGCACATTTCTCCCTATAAGAACCCCTGGTTTTGAGTGCTTCTTTGAATTGCTCTTGGCTTCCATCCCGCCTTGCTGCCGCTCTGTTTGCCGAGCCTTCCCCTCAGCTTCCACATGCTGAGAATCTCCGCTCCAACTGACTTTCTTCTGGCTACCTGGGCTACAGGATCAGGTGTAGTATTCTCCCTGAAAAATCCTTCTCAAAATCCCCTATCAAATTTCCTTCCTTTACTTTCTTAGGTCTGTGTGAGGGTTTAAGATATCGCTAAGTTGCCCTGCCTCTTGCATTGCTATAGCTTGTGCTCTGGCTAATTCCCATTCCCCATTATTTGGAGCACATTGAAGTGTCCCCCACAGGACCCCAGAAATCAGGGTAACAGTGTCCCACAGTTATCTTTTTGTAAAAGCACTGCAACCATAGCAAACTCACTAGCATCTGTTTGTATGACAAGAGGCTGAACTGAGTCAGAATGTTTTAAGATGGGCTGCATAGTGAACAGTGTTTTAAGTTGGTCTAACACAGTGGTTCTCAACCTGTGGGTCCCCAGATGTTTGTGGACTTCAGCTCCCAGAAGCCCTGAGCATTGACCATAGTGGCTGGGGCTTCTAGGAGCTGTAGTCCACAAACATCTGGGGACCCACAGGTTGAGAACCACTGGTCTAACACCTTTTGGCATTTAGGAGTCCATATTATTCATGACATTTCACGCTGCGGCTTTGTTGAGTCTTTGGGGTTTTTTATTTTCAATAATCAGTCAAAGCAGAGCAATCTTAGCAAAATTTGGTATAAAGTTTCTGTAAAAATTTGCAAATCTGAGAAATTGCTGCAATTGTTTCTTTGTCTGTGGAACACCCCAGTATAAGATTGTTTTTACCTTTGCTGGGTCCATCTGCTACCCGTTGTTCATTACTCTGTATTCCAAGTAGTCAAAAGTTTGGGTGAGAAATTCACATTTGGACAGTTTGACATACAATTGGTTATCTATGAGTTTTTGGAGCAGCTTTCTCACCAATCTGATGTGTTCTGGAAGAACTTTAGATAAGTATGTCATCAAGGTAGATCACTACTCCTTGGTAAAGAAATTCATGGAGCATGCTGTTTACGAGCATTTGGAAAATTAATGGAACCAACTTTAGCCCAAAGGGGAGAACAGCCCACTGATAGTTCCCAAGGGGATGGAAAAGCAGGTTAGCCATTTGCTGTCCTCTTTCATTCTAACACAATGGAAGACTTCAACGAGGTCAAGCTTAGTGAAGTACTTCCCCTGAACCAGTTAGAATAATAGAATCATAGAACTGGAAGAGACCACAGGGGCCATCCAGTCCAAGCCACCTGCTTGGAACACACATCAAAGCACTCCCAACAGATGGCCATCCAGCCTCTGTTTGAAAACCTCCAAAGAAAGAGACTCCACCACACTCTGAGGCAGCGTATTCCACTGCTGAAGTTCTTCCTGAGGTTCAGGTGGAATCTCCTTTCCTGCAGCTTGAATCCATTGGTCCTTGTCCTAGTCTCTGGAGCATCTCTCATGTCATAGAGTGAGGCCACCCACTCCACTGCCTCTCTGCAAAGTCACTGACTGATGTCTCTTACTTTTGCTGGATTGGGGAAGCTGTTCCTGAAATTGGCCATAAAGTTGGAGATCACATTCATGAAGTAAGAGAGAGTCTCCCCATCCCATCTATAGGTTGCCTTCAGCTCACAAAAGGGTCATTGTCCCGCTGCTTGCACACAAGACCTCTCTCTGGCAGCAGCACTGGTTGCTATTGGCCCATGGCAGCATATTGGGGACTGTTCCAACTCTGGGTCCCTGGCTGGTAGTGGCATGGAGCAGAGCTGCCACACATAGTAGAATCAGGGCTAGCTGGTCACTCAGACAAGTACGCAATGAGGCAGGCTCCTCTCTCAGGCTTTCCACCTCTTCATCCTTGTCTCATAGCAGCCCCTAGACAAGATGGCGTTGGTATTTCATCTTGTAGTCATCGTGTGCTTCTTGTCTTGTATCTCCACACCAAGATCATGTCCTCCCCACCTCAGGTGTGGACTTGGGCAGCCCAGCCACCTCTGTCTGGGAGGGACAACAGGTGTTTGAGTTGGAGTTGCAGAAACTTTGTCTGCCTTGGCCTCTTTGTCACCTTGTCCTGTTTGAGACATTCTCAAGGTGGTGATGGCTTTGAAGTATGCTCACTGCAGTCTGAACACTCTGTCAGAAACGAACCACAGTCACAAGACTTTGCAGGAAAGCATAGATTATTGGTACTGTATTGGTACTTTAGTGGTACTGTAGTACTCTGCACTAACTTCAGCACTCAGACTGAAAGAACAGGATAGAACAAAGCAGTTTAGCCCCAGACCATCCCACACATTCTTTCCAGGCTGAAGCTCCCTTATCTCTCTGTAGATGTTTCCCAGACCCTGGTGCCAGCCAAGAATCTTCTTCCTTTGTCTCTACTATAACTATTCTAAATCTCATACTTCTGGTGGGCACAACTAGATGCCTGACACACCTCCTAGGCAGAAACCAAAGTCATTAACAGGCTAATAGCACGGTCACTCTTGAGACAATAGGCTTAATTTAACAAGCAGGATATCTCAGAGCTGAAAGGGGAATTGTCACCAAAATTGTGATTGTCTTAAGCCTGATCTCTCACACCTGGACATTTCCCTATTGTCTTCTCAACATCTCCATGATACTGAGCTATTACAACAGCCATTACCCTTTTGTCACCTAAATACTAAGACCATTAACTTGATCTGGGCTTAATTGTTTGTGTTGCAACTCCCGTTGCCCGCTTGGCTGGGAGAGTGATTCATACCCATACCTGCATATTTTGGGGAATCCCCAATTTTGAGCAGTTCAGCACAGTCTCTCACCTTTCTGAATGCCACGCTGTCTGATTCCCAAACTAGAACTGTCCTTAGGTGCCTACCTAAGTCACACTGCTGCTTTCCTCGCTGCTCTCTGGATCAGTAAGCATCGCCTCATCCCTGAAAGTCCTCTATCAACACTTTCCTCCCTTTTCCTTCAGTTAACTCTTGGGTGTATGTGTGAGTGTTTGGTTCTTTGCCTGCTTGTGTGAATTTCTTTCAATAAAACACATTTTTTGTTTACTTTTGTATTTCTACCTGGTTCTTTCCTGCAAGGACCCCGTAAGCATAGGTGGTAGATCTTGTTAAGTTACCCCCCTTTCCAGGCCTCCTAATTTTGAACTAATTAATTCCCCTCTGTCACAGGGAGGTACTGGCATCACAGGTGGACCTCTGTGTCACACACATTTTGGGGTAACAAATCTGATCTCTCTCTCTCTCTTTTTTTATAGAATTACAAGCTTGGTGGATAAAGGGAATGCTGTGGATGAAGTGTATCTTGATTGCAGTAAGGCCTTTGAGAAGGTCCCCCATGGTATTCTTGCAAACAAGGTAGTAAAATGGGTGTTAGATAATGCTATTGTTAGGTGGATTTGTAATTGGCTGACTGGCCAAACAAATAGGGTGCTCACCAATGGCTCCTCTTCATCCTGGAAAGAAGTGACTAGTGGGGTCCCACAGGTTTCTGTCCTGGGCCCAGTGCTGTTCAACATCTTTACCAATGACTTGGATGATGGAATAGAGGGCGTACTCATCAAATTTCCAGATGATACCAAATTAGGAGAGATAGCTAATGCCCCAGAGGGCAAAATCAGAATTCAAAATGACCTTGACAGATTAGACAACTGGGCAAAAACTAACAAAATGAATTTTAATAGAGAAAAATGTAGGTCCTACACTTAGGAAGAAAGAATGAAATGCACAGATATAGGATAGGTGACACCTGGCTTGAAAATAGTATGTGTGAAAGGGATCTAGGAGTCTAGGACCACAAGCTGAACATGAGTCAACAGTGTGATGCAGCAGCCAAAAAAGTCAATGTAACTCTAGCCTGCATCAATAGGAGTATAGCATTGAGATCAAGGAAAATAATACCACTCTATTCTACTTTGGTTAGATTTCACCTGGAATATTGTATACAGTTCTGGGAACCATAATTCAAGAAGGATATTGACAAGCTGGAACACGTTCAAGGAAGGTGACCAAAATGGTGAAGGGTCTGGAAACCGTGAACTCTGAGAAGTGGCTTAGGGAGCTAGGTATGTTTAGCTTGACAAAAAGAAGGTTGAGAGGTGACATGATAGCCATGTTTAAATATTTGAAGGAATGTCATGTTAAAGATGGAGCAAACTTGTTTTCTGCTGCTCCAAAGACTGGGACATGGAGCAATGAATTCAAACTATAGGAAAAGAGATTTCACCTAAACATCAGGAAGAACTTCCTGAAAGTCATAGCCATTTGACAGTGGAATATGCAGCCTCTGAGTGTGGTGGAGTCACCTTCTTTGGAAGTTTTTAAGCAGAGGCTGGATTGTTACCCCAAAATGTAGGTGCCAGAAGGGCCACCCTACAATGCCAAATACCTCCTTGAAAAGGTGAGGAATTAATTAGCACAAAATCAGGAGGCTGTGAGAGGGGGGCAACTTAGCGAGATCTTTTCACAGAATCATAGAATCATAGAAATGTAGAGTTGGAAGAGACCACAAGGGCCATCCAGTCCAACCCCCTGCCTTGCAGGAAAACCCTCAAAGCACTCCCGACAAGTGGCCATCCAGCCTCCGCTTAAAAACCTCCAACGAAGGAGACTCCACCACACCCCGTGGCAGCACATTCCCCTGTTGGACAGCCCTGATCGTCAGGAAATTCTTCCTGAGGTTCAGGTGAAATCTCTCCTCCTGCAGCTTGTATCCATTGCTCCTTGTCCTGGTCTCAAGAGCAGCAGAAAACAAGCCCACTCCCTCCTCTACGTGGCATCCCTTCAAATATTTAAACATGGCTATCATGTCCCCTCTCAACCTTCTCTTCTGCAGACTACACATACCCAGCTCTCTAAGTCTGTCCTCATAGGGCATGGCTTTCAGGCCCCTCACCATTTTGGTTGCCCTCCTCTGGACCTGCTCCAGCTTATCCATATCCTTCTTGAATTGGGGTGCCCAGAGCTGGACACAGTATTCCAGATGAGGTCTAACCAAAGAAGAATAAAGTGGCACCAATACCTCCCTCGATCTAGACACCGTACTCCTATTGATGCAACCAAGAATTGCGTTGGCTTTCTTGGCTGCCGCATCGCACTGCTGACTCATGTTCAGCTTGTAGTCTATTAAGACTCCTAGATCCCTTTCACACGTACTGTTAGCCAGCCACGTGTCCCCCATCCTATATTTCTGCATACCATTTTTTCTACCTAAGTGTAGGACCTTACACTTCTCTCTGTTGAATTTCATTTTGTTAGCCTTGGCCCAGCTCTCCAATCTGTCCAGGTCCTTTTGAATTTTGATCCTGTCATCAGGCGTATTAGCAACCCCTCCCAATTTGGTGTCATCTGCAAATTTGATCAGTGTGCCCTCTACTCCTTCATCCAAGTCATTAATGAAGATATTGAACAGCACCGGGCCCAGGACAGAACCCTGTGGCAGCCCGCTAGTCACTTCTCTCCAGGATGAGAATCTGCCATTGGTGACCACCCTTTGGGTACGGTCAGTCAACCAGTTACAAATCCACCTGACTAGCCCTGTCCAGTCCACATCTTACTAGCTTCTTTGCAAGAATGTCATGGGGAACTTTGTCAAAGGCCTTACTGAAACCAAGATATACTACGTCCACAGCATGCCCTTCATCTATCAAGCAAGTAACTATCATAAAAAGAGATAAGATTAGTCTGGCATGACTTATTTTTGAGAAATCCATGTTGACTTTTCATAATTACGGCATTGTTTTCTAAGTGATTAGAAACTGACTGTTTGATGATCTGCTCCAGGATCTTTCCAGGTACTGATGTCAGGCTGACTGGGCGATAATCATTTGGGGTCCTCTTTTTTCCCTTCTTGAAGATGGGGACAACATTCGCCCTCCTCCAGTCTGCCGGAACTTCTCCTGTCCACCAAGAGTTTTCAAAGATTGTAGCAAGAGGTTCCGCAATGACCTCTGCTAGTTCTTTTAAAATCCTAGGATGCAATTCATCTGGCCCTGGAGACTTGAATTCATCCAGAGTAGCCAGGTGTTCCTGTACTACCTTTCTACCTATTCTGTGCTGCATTTCCCCCACTTCCTCACCTGCTCCCCAACCGCCAGGCTGAGTGTTTTTATCCTTTTGGGAAAAAACTGAGGCGAAGAAGGTGTTGAGGAGCTCTGCCTTTCTCTTCCTTCTGTTATTAATTCACCATCTTCCCTGCACAGTGACCCTATCGTCTCCTTCTTTTTCCTTTTGCTGCGGACATATTTTAAAAAGCCCTTTTTATTGTTTTTAATGTCTCTGGCCAGCCTAAGTTCGTTCTGTGCTTTAGCCTTTCTGACCTTCTCCCTACATCTCCTGGCTACTTGCTTATAATCTTCTTTGGTGATTTCCCCCTTCTTCCATTTCCTGTACATGTTTTTCTTAACACTTAGCTCAGCTGAGAGTTCTTTAGTCAACCATTCCAGTTTCTTCAGATGCCTTCCATTTTTCCTCCTTAATGGCACAGTTTTAGCCTGTGCCTTCAGTATCTCCCTGTTAAAGAACTCCCATGCATCCTGAACTCCTTTCTCATTGACTATTCTTGACCACGGGATTTCAGCCAGTAGCTCCTTCAGTTTACAGAAGTCTGCTTTTTTAAAATCTAAGACGAGTGCCTGGCTACACTTGTCTTCTCTTCCCCACTGAATGCCAAATTCTAATAGGGCGTGGTCACTCTCTCCTAAAGATCCAACCACTTCTACCTCATTAACAAGGTCTTCCCTGTTGGTCAGGATCAGACCCAGAATATTTGATCCCCTTGTCACCTCTTCCACCTTCTGGACCATGAAACTGTCTGCAAGACAAGCAAGAAACTTGCTGGACCTTGCCGTCTTTGCAGAGTATGACTGCCAACATATATCCGGGTAGTTGAAATCTCCCATTATTACTGTATCTTTCCTTTTTGAATGTGCAGTCATTTGGTCTATGAAAGTGCCATTGAGGTCCTCAGTCTGGCTTGGAGGTCTGTAGTAAACCCCCACTATAATATCCCTATTGTTTCTCGCTCCCTTAATTCTTACCCAGATGCTCTCGACCTGGCTTACGGTGTTCAAGTCATGGATCTCTTCACAGGTGAAAACATCCTTGACATATAAGGCTACTCCTCCTCCTTTCTTATTTGGTCTATTTCTACAAAATAGGCTATACCCCTCTATTCCTACATTCCAATCGTGAGACTTATCCCACCAGGTCTCAGTGATGCCTATCAAATCGTATGTATTTTGTTGTACTAGGAGTTCAAATTCATCTTGTTTGTTTCCCATACTCCGTGCATTAGTGTAGAGACACTTAAGTCCCTGTGCCCTTCCTGCAAGTCCCATAGCATTGTTTCCACGCCTCCCACGATTGGATGCTATTCCTACTTGGCCAATATCATTTGGGCCTTTTCCCCCTGCACTTGCCGAGTCCTTGTCCTGAGTAATCTTGTCTCCCTCCCCAACTGTACTTAGTTTAAAGACCTCCTAATCCTCCTTGTGAGACTGTTTGCAAAAACATTCCTGCCAAGTTTCGTGAGGTGCAGCCCATCTCTTGCCAGAAGCCCATGTTCATGGAATTTCAAGCCATGATCCAAAAAGCCAAACTGTTGCTGGTGGCAAAATGTGTGGAGCCAGTTGTTGACCTCTACTATTGTCCTTTCCCTTCGTGTACCATATCCTTGAACGGGGAGGATTGATGAAATGACCACCTGCGCACCAAGGTCCTTAAGCTTTCTCCTCATAAGCTCGTAGTCCTTTGTGATGTGGTGAAAGCTGCGCCTCACCGTGTTGTTGGTTCCAATGTGAACTAAAATGAGGGGCTTACAGTCAGTGGGCTTGACCAGCTTGGCTAGCCTCTCTGTTACGTGGTTTATCTTGGCCCCAGGAAGACAGCAGACCTCTCGATTGAGCTTGTCCGGTTTGCAAACTGCCGGTTCGTTTCCTCTGAGCAAGGAGTCCCCAACCACCAGAACTCGCCTCCTCTGAGGCCTGTCCGGGGTTCTTCGACAAGCAGATTCTTCCAGGATTGCCTGGGCATTATGTTGAGGCTGGGAGTGCTGTTCTTCCCGATGTTGGATGCTGTCCTGTTGGTGTTCAAGTTCCAGTTGCCGAAGTTGGATTCCTTCTTGCTGATGTTCTGTTCCCTCCTTCTGGTGTTCCTCACCTTTCATAGCACCAAGAATGTTGAAGCGATTCTGTAGTTTGAGAGTCTCTGTTTCCTTCCTGGCCCTTCTACTTCTCCATGTGACATTCCTCCAAGCATCGCTTTCCTGGCTCACGGAACTGATTTCCTCATCTGGCAGCTCCTCCGCATATCCGGTGTTCTGGAAAGTCCTCTCTGCCCTATCCAAGAACTCACCTTTCCTAATAAGACGAAGATTAGAAACCTGTGCCTCCAGCTGCCGAACCTTGTCCTCCAAGAAGGTCACCAGCTTGCACTTGCTGCAGGTGTACCCGACAACATCTTGTGTCAAGAAAAGGAACATGCCACAAGTGCTACAGGTGACAGCAGCAGCTCCCTCACCTTCCATACTTGATAATACAGAGAATAGTTGTTAAAACAAACAAACAAACAAAAAAACTGGGCCTTCTTTCTCAAATTGAGCTGTATAAGCTATGTCTGCTCAGCTAACTGCCAAGTTCGGTTGAACTCTTATTAAATTTGTTCAGTCACTATAAGGATTGGTTGTTCCTAAACTTGAATGGTTGAACTTGAAGGAGTGAAGTAGATGATTGAAACTGCGTGTGCTGTAGGCGCGTGCCGCTGGGAGTTCCTAATAAAGCCTCCTTCCCCTAGCTGGCTCCTCCCCCTAGTTTGATTAACTCTCCCTAGTTTGATTGACAGTTAACTGACTAACTAACAGACAATTAGCTGACAATTAGGCTGTGAGCTCAGGGAGAGCACACGGCCAGTGCAAACAAAAAAACAACATAGAGAAATAAGCAAACAAACTCAGCCCCACAATCCTGTAAAAACACCTAATCAAAGATGTCTTCACAGACACAGCTCACCTTCTGCTCTCTCCTCTGGAAGTCAGCAAGAAGACTGCTGGGAGTTCCTAATAAAGCCTCCTTCCCCTAGCTGGCTCCTCCCCCTAGTTTGATTAACTCTCCCTAGTTTGATTGACAGTTAACTGACTAACTAACAGACAGTTAGCTGACAATTAGGCTGTGAGCTCAGGGAGAGCACATGGCCAGCGCAAACAACTAGTGTTTACAGGCACACGCAGGAAAAGAACCAGCCAGAGATTCAGAAGTAAGCTAAAAATATGTTTTATTGAGGGGAATTCACTCATGCATGCACACAAGATACACACAATTGCACATTCACACGAGAGCTAACTGAAAGAGGAAAAGAGGAAAAATCATAGAGAGGCTGAGGGGTTTGGGGGATTTATAATTACCAGTCCAGAAGAGTAGTGAAGAGCAGAAATGTATTTTGGCTTAGGTAGGACCTAAGGACGGTTCTCATTCAGGAGCCAGACAGACAGCGTGATGGGTAGACCTTCAAGAGACTGCACTGGGCATCCTGAAATCAGGGGTATTTGTACCCAAAAAATAGCCTGTGGCAGTGAAGTTTCCAGATGCAAGACAAAGGGAACCTCTTGTGGACAATGGGTCTTTTGCCTGTTGATGGGCTTAGTGCTTGATTGACAAAGACATGATGGGTGTTGTAATAGCTGTCTATTGTGGGTGCTACAAGGAAAGAGGAAGGAGTCCAGGTGTACAAGGGATGGATATCTGTCAATCAGTGTCCTGGTGGGCTCCTCACAGTTGGGTTCCCTGGAAAATTCCAGCTTCTATTTAAGCCTTTTATCCACAAGAATGGTATGTATTTGCCTGACAAATGACTCAGTCTTACCTGGAAGAAGTTTTGAGTTGACCTATCCTTCTCACATTTACAGTCAAATTCTTTGCCTCACTCAGTTTGACCTCTCCATCACCTCTCAGGCTTGAATTTGATATCAGAGCCAATAAACTGTGTTGCCAATTATATATGATGCCAATTAGGTATGGTGCCCATCCAAACCATACTAATATCAGGGACCCCCAAAGCGGGGCCTTACAGGATGGCCATTTGCTAGGGGTGCTCTGAGTGTTTGTTACTGCTTCGCAGGAGGTTGGACTCAATGACCGTTGTGGTCTCTTCCAACTCTATGGCCCTTTCCGCATGCGGAAATTAAGATGGGCCAATGCGTCCTGTAACGGAGGTCTTCTGCACGTTGGAACAGACTAGGTTCAGTTTATTCAGCTTCATTCCGCATGTAATTCTGACCAAATGCGCCCTCAAGTGGTGGTAGAGCATGCTATTTGAAAAATAGAAGAAATCGGTTTTCCAATTTTTCAGATCGCGTTGATTCGTACTTTTGCAGTGGTGCAGATATGTTACATTTACACCAATGCGAACTGGTGGTCAGCGGAGGGCAGGCTGTGGGCGTGGTCACTTCTGCAGTTGGTCCCGCCCAACAAACAACAGGAAGTCGCCATTTTTCCTTCCTCCAAATTCTGCAAATACACAGTAACAGCAAGAAAAAGGCTGCAGGTATGTAGAGCGGCTTTCAATTTCTATAATTTTTATAGCACTCAGGTTAAATGTTCAGTGTTCTAAGTGCCCATGGTGTTGGAAGTAGTCATGGAGGGTGGGGATAATGGTTGCTGGACTTTTCGTAAGGAGGCAGTGCTGCATGCTCTTTCCTTTCTCTTTTCAAAATACTTACGACTAACCATCTTCCCCTTATCCGAATTCTCCTCCATATATATTTCTCAATTTCCTTTGAAAATGGCTTCCACATGCAGCCTTGCATGCAGCATGGGACCTGCAATACTTTCCCTAGGACACACCCCTTGCCCTTCCTGATAATTCCTCTCCTTCCCCCACATACCAAAAAACCACCCACATAAACTGTTTGCCCCTAAAAACGCCCTTAAAAAGAACCTTTGCCAGGAACATGGGACACGCCGTACTTCCCTACTACACTCTCACGCCCAACATCCACCTTTAACTCCTTCCCGACACTTCCCTGGGCCCGGGCAGCTACCCTCCAGCTTGTTCTGCCACGCCTAGGGTCACCATGCCCAGCTGCAAGGAAAAAATGGGACATGCAGTACTTCACTGCCCTCTCACACCCACCATCCACCTCAGACTACCTCATTACACTTCATAGGGCCCAGACAGCCTCCCTCCAGAATGTTCAGCACCCCCAAGGGTCACCATGCCCAGCTGTGAGGGGAACATGGGACATGCAGTACTTCCTCACTGCACTCTCACACCCATCATCCACCACAAAACTACCTCACTACACTTCCCGGGGCCTGGACAGCCTCCCCTGGGAATGTTCAGCCCCCCGGGGTCACCATGCCCAGCTGAGAGGGGGACATAGGACATGCAGTACTTCCTCACTGCTCTCTCACACCCACCATCCACCTCAGACTATCTCACTACACTTCACAGGGCCGAAATAAACACCTTCCAGAATGTTCCGTCACTCCCAAGGGTCACCATGCCCGGCTTCAAAGGGAACATGGGACATGCAGTACTTCCTCACTGCACTCTCACACCCACCATCCACCTCAAAGCACTTCACTACACTTTCCGGGCCCAAGACAGCCTCCCTTCAGAATGTTCTGCCCCCCCAGGATCATCATGCCCAGCTGCAAGGGGAACATGGGACATGCAGTACTTCCTCACTGCACTCTCACACCCACCATCCACCTCAAACCCCTGCACTATGTGAGGAATTGAGTGGGTTCCTGCTGAATGTGTTAGGCCCTGAACCAGAGAAAAGCAAATAAAATGGTGTCTCGCAAGGCATTACTGCGGGAAGGATTTGGACTGTGAAGCGAGAAAAATAAGGAATGCTGACTTGGCTGGGAAAGAGATTGCCAAAACAAGGAGGAATTTGAGTCAACAAGGTGTGTTCTGAGCCCCGGGTTGCACGGAACGTCAAAGACATGATAAGAACTGGACATGATACAGATTGTTTTGACCTAAAACAGAGAAGATGTTGGCATGTTTTGAAACTATGGCAACCAGTACAAACATGTTGCTCATCGAGAAGTGAACAAGATGGGTATATAGAGGGGGAGTTTTGGACCCCTTGTTGTTGGCTCTCCACCGCGGCTACAGAGGTCATCCATTCCTTTTGACAGCGCCTAATCAACGTTCAGCCAAAAGGACCATTTGTGAGTATGTCTTGTATGAATGAATGTGTGAAAGAGAGCTCTCTTGATACTTATGTGATTTTGTATTCCATGTCTTAATAAATGTTACATGCAAGGTGTTTAAACCCAGATCTGGTTTCCCATGTGTCTCTATTGAAAATCCTATAGTCTGGGGTGGCTGGATTTCTCTCTGGATCAAAAGAATACCTATGATCTCAGTGCATGACAACTACACTTCCCAAGGCAAAAACAAAGACCCTCCAGAATGTTCAGCCACGCCCTACGATCACCATACCATGCTGCAAGGGGAACATGGGACATGCAGTATTTCCTCACTGCACTCCCACACCTACCATCCACCTCAAACTACTACACTATACTTCCCAAGGCTAAATCAAACAACCTTCAAGATTGTTCAGCCATTCACCAGGGTCACCATGCCAAGCTACAAAGAGAACATGGGATATGCAGGACTTCCTCACTGCACTCTCACAGCCACCATCCACCTCAAACTACCTCACTACACTTCCCAAGGCCCAGACAGCCTCCCTCCATAATGTTCAGCCATGCCCTAGGGCAGACCTGGGCATTGTACGGCCCGCGGGCCACATACGGCCCTTTGATTGGCTCTTACCGGCCCGTGTAATAAACATACTTTAGGCCAGTGGTTCTCAACCTGGGGGTCGTGACCCCTGGGGGGGTCGCATGACCCTTTCACGGGGGTTGCCGCTCCCCCTCGCTGCCGCTGCCGCCGCCGCCGCCGCCAGCGACCTTTCTCACTTGGGCCGCCGCCTCCTCAGTGCCATCCTTTCCTCCTCACCCCCCGTGGAGCTGGTGGGCGGACGGGGAAGAAGGGGAGAAGTGGACGGCCCACATCGGCTCTTGCATTCACTCTTCCCTCTTTCTCCCCCCTGGAGTGAGGCACGGACACCAGGGGACGAGCTGTCGCCCATCAGGCCCCTCTCGGCTGGCTGTGAGGTAGGTAGCGGCTGTGGCTTGGAGCAACCCCGGGGCAGGGGGCGTGGTGATGGGGAGGCCGGGCAGAACCGCGGCTCCCTTCCCGGCGGGTGGGGAAAGGCCGCCACAGCCTAACAGGCCCCTCTTGGCTGGCTGCGAGGGCGGAGGCCTTTCCTCACCCGCCGGGAAGAGAGCCACGGTTCCGTGCTTCCCAGCGACCCTTGGGCGGGCGGCGTGGTGTTGGGGAGGCTGGGCGGAACCGCGGCTCCCTTCCCTGCAGGAGAGGAAAGGCTGCTGCGGCCCATTAGGACCACCTTTTCCCCTCAGCGTTGCCTCACCCGGGGATGCTGGGCCGGGCCCGGCTCCTTTCGAGAGGGAGGGAAGGCCCACCTCTGCCCCCGGCCTCTCATGCTGTCCTCCGGCTCTGGCCGCATCTTTTTGGAGCGGCCCCGCGATGGCAGTGGCGGCAGCGGCGGCTTGGCGAGCACTGCTGCTGCAGCGGGCCAGACTCGGCACCCCCGTTGGGCCGCGCCGCGAATCCCCGCCGCCTTCCTCCTCCGCCGCCGCCGCCTCGGCATGGCGCCGGCGTGGCCCAGCTGCGGAGACGGCCAGGCCCAGCGGCTCAGCACCGGCCCGGCGTGGCTCCTCGTCGGTGAGGGGAGGGCAGGAAAGCGCTCTGCTCCTGGCAGGCAGGCAGGCCTCAGGTCTCCTCCTCTGCCTTCCTGCCGCCAGCTCCACCGCCGCTCCCTCGCCTGGCCTGGCTGGGCTCCTCAGCCTGGAGGGGAGACGAAAGCCCAGCCTGGCAGTGGGGGCGATGGGGTGGCCTCGGCTCCCCACCAGCACGGACCACCCACACCAGCTGTTCCACTCCTTGGCCATGGATGGTGCCTCCACGGCCTGCCCGGTAGAAGAAGGGAAGCGGGACCGTGGGATGCTGGAGCGGGACTGGGGCCAGGGCCGGGGCCGGGGCTGGCCGAAGGCAGCAGCAGCAGCTGCGCCTCGCTCACTCTCAGGTCCACATCTCCGGCGGGAGGGCACAGAGAGCTGCCAGCGCGGCACAAACACAGCTCGGGGACAGGGACGGAGATGGAGACGGAGGGAGGGCCAGCTGGCTGGCTGGCGTGGGGAGGTGGCGGAGGAGGGCAACAGCAAGGAGGCTCCCTCTCGTGGAGAAACTCCCCGCTCCGCCCTCCTGGTGCCGCCGCCGCCGCCTGCCCCACCGCATCTCCATAGGCCGAGCCTGCCCGAGTTGGGTGACCGCAGCCATTGCAGAGGGAGCCCCGCCGGACACGGGCACCCGCGAGCCGTGCCGGAAGCCAGGGCACCCGCCCCAGGTAATGGGGCCCAGGCGGGGTTGGACAGCACGAGAGGCCGGGGGTGGAAGTGGAGGTGGAGGTGGAGGCCGGCCTTCCCTCCCTCCCTCCCTCCCTCCCTCCCTCCCTCCCGTGGCTTCGCTAGAGCAGTTTGAAGTCTAGAACCTCACTTTTTTTAACTGCTCTAGCGCACACCCCGGTGAAGAAGACCTCCAGGAGAGGTCGCTCTAGCGTGGGCAATATGCCCGTTTGGAAATGGCCTACTTTACCTCATGCATGGTCTAGAACATGTTCTAAAGCTGCATTGCTTTTATTTTGAAGTTTTTTTTTAATTCACGTGCATAATGACAGATGTGCACATGATTGGATCCTTGTCACAAGAGAACTTTAGCCCTCAAAATGTCCGCTAAAAAAAAAAAAAGGTAGATGCTGAATGCAGGGTTTTCAAAAAGAATTGGACTGCTAAGTATTTATTTACCGAAGTCAGAGGTAAAGCTGGGTGTTTAGTTTGCGGGGAGCAGATAGCCGTGTTTAAGGACTACAATTTGAGTCGGCATTACGAGATGAAACACATTGAGAAATATAAAAACTTGACTGACGCTGAAAGGGCGCGGACTTCGGAAGCTTTGCTAGCTAAGCTGCAAAAGCAGCAAGGCTGTTTTACCAAACTTCACGCAGCCAGGGATGCAGCAACCCAGAGCAGCTTTGTGATATCCCACAAAATCGCTAAATACAGTAAGCTGTTCTCGGAGGGGGAGTTTGTCAAAGAGTGCTTGGTGGACTCTGCAGCACTAATATGCCCTGAAAAAAAAGCGGCATTTGAGCAAGTCCCGCTGTCCAGGCGAACCGTGACTAGAAGGATCAAGGACATTGCGGGGAATCTGGAGCTTCAGCTGCAACGGGAAGTGGCACGTTTCGACTTTTTCTCCTTGGCTTTGGACGAGAGCTGTGATGTCCGCGACACAGCCCAGTTACTCGTATTCGTCTGTGGGATAACACCGGACTTCAAGACTAAGGAGGAGCTGGCAGCAATGCGGTCGATGAAAGGAACGATGACAGGGAGCGATCTGTTCACGGAGGTTGTGATAATGGGGCTTCCCATTATCTAGGCTTATCAAAGGGAGATACTTCTCTCTTCAGGTAAACCAAGGGTTAATGAGATGTTAGGATTACATCAAGGGTCACAGGGTGAGAGTTGACCAACCAAAAGGAAAGAGGCGGGCATCTTGGAGATGCTTCCAGATCCTTCCAAGGAGGAAAATATAAAACTTCTGAGAGGCCATGTGGCAAGAGAGACAGAGAGAGAGAGAGAAAGAGAGAAAGAGAGAGGGGAGAGCTGGCCCAGTTGAGCTGGCAGGCATGCTGTGTCTCCTGGACCCCCCCCTCCTTTAGACCATCTACGCCTATAACCTAATTGTGAGTAACTAGAAATAAGTAGTTAGTCGCGTTAGGGATGTTGTTATTTTGGGAATTGGCTGATCTTAAGAATGTATCTGTGCTGTTATATCTGTTTTGTAAATTCTTGTAACTAAGTGCACCTGGGAGAGGGGAGTCTCCCAAGTATATATTGTTTATTTGCATGTCTTGATTAAAACACTTCTATAAACCTCCGTTTCTCTCTATTTCCACGCCAGGGTTGGTACACGCTACATAGGACCTCTCTCACTCAGGGGAAAGAGGAGGGGGAAGATCCTTACGCTTAGAGATTAGGCAGAGTCCCTCCTGTTCTGTCTAAGTAATTCATAATTCGGGGGGGGGGTGGCAGCATACCGATAGAGTTGGGGAGATTGCCAGTCGTTCCAAGCGTGGGAATCAGCTTTGGGAGGCTGGCAAGAACCCTAGTAAAACACTGGGAGGGAATTTCCAGTTTTGCAAAGGTGGAAGTCCACTTAAGAGACTGGAAATAAACCTACAGTGTCACATGGTGGCAGCGGTTTTCGAACGGAGAGTGGGGGTTTGTAAAGTGCAGGTTCCCCTGTGTCTGTGGCGAGGAATTAAGCTCAGAAGAAGGGGGAGGATCTGTGAGCGAGGGACCCCTTCTTAAACAGCCTGTGGTTTAAAAGGGACGGTTTTTTTCTCTCCTTCTCGTCCTCTCTTAGGCTTGAAAAGGGAGGGGGAGTTGGAGGCTGGGGGGTGGAGTCGCTTCCTCATTGAGAGCACTCTTGCAAACGGGTGAGCTCCAGATTTTTTTTCTTTTTCTTTCTCTCCAAAGCTTTCAGTGAAGAGCTGCTGGCTCTGTCATTCAAAGCTTCTGTTGGGGAAAGAAGTTTTTTTTTTTTGGATTTTTAAAGCTGCTAAACTCTGGCATTGTGTTCTGAGGCAGCAGCTGGAATTTTTTTTTTCTTCAGTCTGCTTCGAGCAGCCAAGTTAGTAAATCTGCATACTAATTGCAGGTACTTAACTCAGGCAGAGTTGGCTTTTGTTTCCCTCAGGAGGGAGGAGGGGGGCGAAGAGCAGGGAAAGGAGAGAAGGCTTTGGGATTTTTTCCACTTTTCTTGGCTTTTAGGATTTCTCACTCTTTTCTGTGGCTTTTGGGGCTTCTAGCACTATATATATTCTTTGATCAGCCAATCAGATCTTTTCTGTGTTGTAGTTTTCGGTGCACAGAGGGAGTCAGGGGTTTTATGAACTTAAGATCCGGAAAAATCCTGGAATACACTATGGATCCTGTGGCGACCCCTAGTGGTACCAATGTCACACAGCA